>JAMBLF010000826.1:0-180771 GCA_030578115.1 Leucoptera coffeella | reverse complement strand
CCTTATGTGTATAACGATCGTTTAAAGGCTGTTATCCCAATTACTTAAAGGATTTTCCGAATCCGTAACAATTGATTATTGAGAAGTAAAATAGCAATAAATACACCATTAACGCGTTTATGCCTTTATTTATAAAGACTTTTTGAAATGTATGCTTTAGACTATACTTAAATGTAATCAACATTTTATACTGTATTATAAAAATCCTATTGATTTACAGTTTACGTATGGTTTTGTATAAATTTTAATACAAAATTCCTTGTAATACACAATTATCAGTGCATGTAAATACCGACATGGTTTTCCACCTGTCACATTGAATACTGATTATGTTGACTACATGTGGGTTCGAATGGCCATAGAAGCACTAACTCTGGAATTTGGAATAAAAAGCACTTGGACTTTTAACTACCCTTCCATGTATCAGTTATGCGACAATTTTTATATCTGACACCTACAATTAGACCTCTAATTACAAGGGTACATACATACATATAAATCACTCCTATTTCCCTGTAGAGGGATAGACAGAGATCACGGATCTCCATCTGTCCCGATCCTGACAAACCACTTTCGCTTCACTGCCACTCATACACCTCCTCATAAACACTTGGAGGTTACATGTATTTCTAAAATCACTCTTTTTCAATAGTGTCTATCTTACTGTTATATGTCTTATTGGTCCGGCCCCTTCGTAACTATCCTTCCACTTCACATATATTCCTATTGTGAATCTGCTATCATTCATCCCGCATAACTTGTCTAAACCATCGAAACATCCCCTTTTTAATCTTAGTCCCTACATCTTTCAAACCCCAACATTCCCTTATTACACTATTTTTAATTCTATTATTCAATGTCACTCCTAACATGTTTTATTGTGACCGCATTTCGGCGTCATTTAATCAACTTTTATGCTTCTTTTACTATACCCAACTTGTCTACCATAAGTCAATGTTGGAACCAGCACAGCCCTATGGATAGCCATACGAGCCGATTAAGAAACTAACTGGCTACCCATAACACTATACATGGTCCCATTGATCTTATTACCTGCACACACTCTAATATAATCACTATCACTACATAGTATAAAACAAATCGCTTTCTCTGTTCCTATGTCCCTCTGTATGCTTAAATCTTTGAAACTACGCAACGGATTTTGATGCGGTGTTTTTTTAATAGATAGAGTGATTCTAGAGGAAGGTTTATATGTATAATAACATCCATTAAATAGTGGAGTAGGCTATATATTTTATACCCGTGCAAAGCCCGAGCGGGAAGCTATTGTCTCTATATAAACAAGTTTGACCATGCAAATGTCATATTATTCTGTACGTCTCAATGCCTTCAAATTATAATTTGTATAGGAACTAGTTGGATTAAAAAGAGTTGTGCTTTGAAAGCTTTCCGTGTCCACGCCATTTGTCAAAGAGGCGCGGATGCCGATTAAAATGCGAAGTGATAAGGATGGGCAAGGGTCTCAGGCTGGGGGTATCGATAAATAATATAGAGTGTATGGCATAAGTCGATAAGCTTTACATATAACCATGGCAAAAGATCCTGGCACATTTGGTAAAGAAATATTACTATCTGAATGTCATTGTAGAGATTTTACATCTACTTCTAAAGTATAGGGAAACTTGCTGGTTAATTACTTAATACATTCCATGAAAGATTTTAGTTGTCACATGAGGAGATAGGACAACTAGGTATCATTATAACCACGACCTACACTATCAAAAACTTTCAGAACTAACCCTTATTATACTATTCTACAAATACAATTTTTAGATTATAATCAATATATTATCGTGAAGTGGAAGAGCGGTGACGTCGGGGCCAGCCCAATAAGACATATGACAGTCAGATAGACGCTATATTGAAAAAGGGTGAGGTTAGAAGTACTTATAAGAAGACTGTGTATGAGAAGACGTATGAGTGTCAATGAAGCGAAAGTGGTCCATGATATCTGCCTACAGGGATCAGGCGTGATGTGTATGTAGGACTATTACATTCAAATATTCTTACACACATACACCATACCATATCTGCCATACAATATCTCCTAGATCACTTGTTAGCATTCATATTAGGGTTTTGATGTCTTATGGAACATTGGTGACAGACTAGTAGCCTATCGCCCCATAGATTCCATTTACCACAAGTCATTTAGTAGTTTTTTACGCATAATGAACGGAATTTCTTTTGATATTGTATTAGTATCGATAAATCTCCTTACCACTCCCCTCCCTAGCAACAATCGCTAATTGCCTACCCCTCTCCGGGGGGAGGGGTCCCACCGCTAATAAGAAGCACAACACGCTTCGAGCTAATTTCTGTGAATATTAAAACTTACTTTAATCAAATAATGCTGGTTTCGTAATAAAAATACATTTACGAAATCCGTCAAATACTACGGTGAGGAAAACATCGTGAGGAAACCTACCTGTTCCCCGAACGCTTAGTTAGTGCTTGTAAATTGCGAAATGGCTTTCTACCTGTCACATTGAGTACTGATTTGGTCAACACGTGGGTTCGATGTGGCCGTAGAATTACTACGTTCGCAATTGCGGAGATGGATATTTGAACCTCTGACTACCCCGCTAGGGTTAATGGTCGTGAACGCGTTCATCTTTGTACGTACCTTTCCATTGAATAAAGACCATCTTGTTAGAACGTGTTATGCGGATGAATGATAGTAGATTGACAAAAGGAATATATGTGAGTGAAGTGGAAGGACGGTTACGTAGGGGCCGGTCCAATAGGACATATGACAGTTAGATAGACGCAATATTGAAAAATTATTAGAAGTACCTATAACCGCCGAGTGTGTATGAGAAGGTGTATTATCAATGAAGCGAAAGCGGTACGTCAGGATAGGGACAAATGGGTACCCAGGATCTCTACCTATCCATTTGCAGGCACACAGGCATGATTTTTATGGATGTATGATAATAAGTTGATATGAAATGAAATGAAATGCTTTTTATTCAATATGAGGATTATAAAATCACTTATTGAAAGTCGAAAAAAAAAACATTTCCACCGGAAAAGTTGTCATTACAATCAGTTAATTTTTAAAATTTAAAAAAAAAATTAATTAAACTAATGGCATTTCGTAAAGCAAAATCCTGCAGAGAAGAAATGCCAAGAAACTCTGCAGACATATTTCATTACAACTTAATTAAATAATCCATCAGAATGAGACTGCAGCCCAACCAGGAACCAACGAATATTATGAGCAACATATTAAAGGGGTCCCAATAAGAACATAATATGTTTGGTGATAGACTAGAAACCTATATAGAGATTATAAGATACCCTTACACTATCACATAGTATCTTTTGATAGAAGATGTGAATAGTGAATATAATAACTAGTAACCTAAACGATATTCTAAACGCATTTTCGCGTGATAAACTCACATGAGAATCTTTTTTATTATCACAACCTTTTTTACACCTCAGTGGCACACATAAGAACTACTTGTGTGTTTGTATTACATAACATACGCTTCACGACTTGTGTATGCACACTGCCTTTTTATTGTGGCGGGGTAGTCAGAGACTTGAGTGCCCATTTCCGTAATTTCGAAGGCTTGTTAGGTATGGGTTACTCCAAGCCTGCTATTAAAATCTGTGCTTTTTATAAGTTTAATTATGTCTTCGTGTGTGTCTTGTTGTAGTGAATTAACGTTTTTATAACTTTTTATAGTACCTAACGGTGAGGGAAAACATCGTGAGTAAACCTGCCTATCCCTCGGGATAGGTAATAGTCAGTACCTAACATGCCTTCGAAATTTCGGAGATGGGCATTCAAGTGTCTGACTACCCCACCATAATAAAAAAGGGAATGTGTATACACAAGTCGTGAAGCGTATGTTATGTTGTTTATGTTTTTTTTATAGTACCTACCGTGAAATCCCGTATAAATCTGGGCAGGTATTGAATGTTTACTAGTTACTTTTCTTCATGACTTCTCATAAGATGTGATTAAGGATACTGTCCTTTAATCCTTTTCGGGGTGGACAGAATCTTGGACTTATAAAATATCTCTTAGGTCACTTTTCACCATGAATTGGGTTTGTGATGTAATATAGAACGTCAGTGACAGGTTGCTAGCCTGTCTTCTAACAGATTCCATTGGCCTCTAGTCTCTTAGTCACCTCCTACAGCTTTCTTAAAGTCAGTTCTTATCAGTATAATACAATACTACAAATTTTCATTATATGTTACTATCTTCGCACGGGAATAAAATATATAGCCTACTCCACTATTTAATGGATGTTATTATACATATAAACCTTTCTCTTGAATTATTCTATCTATTAAAAAAAAACGCATCAAAATCCGTTGCGTATTTTCAAAGATTTAAGCATACAAAGGGACATAGGGACAGAGAAAGCGACTTTGTTTTATACTATGTAGTGATGATCATTAAAACCTTATTTATATTCTATTTAAGGGAAAAAATATTTATATAAGTTTAAGACCCGGCTTCGCTCGTCCAGTACGCAATTTGACAGTTTTACCTCAATCCATAGGATACAGCCATGAGAATAAAGAAATGATAGTGCCATTAGAGTTTAAGGAAATATTACATTTAATCGCATTTTGCGCATATTATGTTATCCGCTTTTATTTTTTCTTTAAAGTTTTATTATTATTATTTTTTATAATGTTTTGTTAGAGTCAGCTATTACTCCTGCACTCAAATATTAACATATATTATTTAAGTACCGAAACACTGGAAAGAACGGCAGCTAGTTAACCCCAGCTACGTTCCATTGCATTGTTATTCGGGATTCTTTTTCAATTTTCTTTTATTGGAGGTTACTTTCAGGGGAGCGGGTAATTTCGCAAATGCTTACAATATACGCCATAACGCCGTGATTGCGTTTCTGTTCCCTGCTTGTGTTTTCATGTATTCTGAGGGGTAGACAGAATTGTGTGTTTCCTATGGGTCCTTATATAAGGTGACGACCTCCGTGGCGTGATTGGTTAAGCATCTGAACGTTACTAGTGCGGGTTTGAACCGGTGGAGGCAGAGTTAAGAACTTCGCTTTTCTTCTGCTTGCCAGTCTGGTCGTTGTTTATATATGCTATATATTTATGTATTTATCTATGTATAATAAGTATACATTTCTTAAATAAACGTTGACTAGTATCCTTAACGGATTAAATGTATTTACCAAGGGGCTAGTTCAATTGGTCGTCATTAAGAATACAAAGTATGTGTATGTAGGATATGTATGTACATTCTTACATCATACATGCATACACATCACGCCTGATTCCCTGTAGAGGGATGGCAATGATCACGGATCCCCATTTGTCCCGATCCTGACGGACCACTTTCGCTTCATTGACACTCACACATCTTCTCATACACATATATCAAGGAGACGTAATAAAGTTAGTTAATTATTAGTAATTAAGCTCAGAACAAGCTTTCGCATCTCTTTGTGTAGACATCAAAGATATTTGAGCTAAAATTAATAAAATCAGAGCACAAAGGAACAATATCGTTTTACCAATTAATACGATACATACACACATAATATGTATAGCTTATTATGCACAGTTCTTTTATGTATATTGGGATAGAATTTACATACATATATTCGAAGACACTATCCATCGCCACCTGGAATGATCCTGACCTCTCTTGCCTCACTCACACCCACTAACCTTCTCATACATGCTCTTTTTTTTGTTTTTCACTACGTACAGCCAAATTTCAAGATGAAAATCGGATAAAGTGTTAAATTTTGATAAAAAAATGGCGTCTAATTGATTTCTTTTTTCCTTTACATAATAACAATACATTTACAAAATGTATCGAATACTACGGTGAGGGAAAACATCGTGAGGAAACCTACTTGCTTCCAGAACAAGTAATAGTTAGTGCTTGTAAATGGCGACATGGCCGACCACCTGTCACATTGAGTACTGACTATCTGGTCAACACGTGGGTTTGAGGTGGCCATAGAATTACTACCTTCGCAATTGCGGAGATGGACACCTGAACCTCTGCACCGCAAGGGTAAATGATCGTGAACGCGTTTGTTTCTTTTTTATTCATGTTTATAAATATGTCATTATAGTATCAAATTCTCAATGTTATGTAGCTTAGATGCTATAATGAAAAAGAGTGACGTTCGAAGTACCTATAACCGCCGAGTGTGTATAAGGAGCTGTATGAGTGTCAATGAAGCGAAAGTACTCATTCAGGATCAGGACAAATGGAGATCCGTGATACCCCTATACAGGTTCTTTGTATGTATATAATTATATATAATATAATTATATACATACAAAGAACTATATATAATTATATATATAATTATAGTAGCTTATAGTATTATATATATATGTATTTATATATGTTATAGTGGCTCAGAAGTGTTATCGGCCTGTAATTCTTCAAGAGGGTTTTATCTCCCTTCTTGAAGAACAGAACAGCCACACCTCTGCCCCAACATTTTGGAGTTCTTCCTGAGAACATGAAACTATTAAAAATTCTCTGGAGCTCTCTCAGAACTGGTCTTCCACCAGATTTCAGGAGCTCAGAGGTGATTCCATCCTCTCCCGGAGCTTTTCCATTTTTAAGCTGTTTTAAGGCCATCTCAATCTCATCCATAGCTATTTCGGGCATGTCCTCTGTGAAGTGGCGTGTCAACGTGGCCCTTGAATCGGAGGGGTCAGGATCCAGATTTCGGCAGCGCGAGCGGTATAACTGACCGTAAAAATCTTCTATCTCAGACAAGATCTCTGGTTTAGAAGTGACCATGTCTCCGCGAGCTGTCCTCAACTTCGTCATGTGGCTACGTCCCAGTTTTCGGGCGAATACGCGCAACCCACCGTTTTGCTCGATCAACTCTTTTATGAGGAGAGCATTAGCCTTACGTAGGTCACGTCGTATTGCCTTCTTTATCTGTTTGTTTAGCGTAGCTGTTTGCGAAGGAGATGTCTGTGGAGTTTTTCGTCTTAACCTCATAAGGTCCAAAGTCTCGTCCGAGAGATCCGACTTTCGGTTCCCAGCTCGAGCGCTCCAGAACCGGCTCCCTTCCTCGCCAATTATTTTGCTCACATTTTCGAGGTCCTCGTCAACATTGGTCGCGGTGTGCAGAATATAAGCGGTTCTGAAGTTCCAACTGGAACTTGGATGAACCAGCAGCCATCTGCAGTCGGTAAGGTCGGAGCGTGGACTTCATCATGCTCATCCTTTCCAGCTTATAATTGATATTCAGGGTGCCTCTAACCATGCGGTGATCACTTCTGTTATTAAACCTGTTGATCACTGAGACATCCCTGAATATATGCTTTTTATCCGCCATGATGAAGTCGATCTCATTATAGGTGTTTCCGCTGGGACTTTTCAAGGTCCACTTCCGTTGGGGCTTTTTCTTATAAAATGAGTTCATAAGATACAGCCCCTGTGATTCAAGAAAGTGGACCAACATGTGTCCCCTGGAATTCCGACTGCCAATGCTGTGTGGCCCCATCCTCGATTCACCACTCTCCCTGTGACCAACTTTAGCGTTGAAGTCCCTCATCACAACGTTGTAGTGAGCGGACGTGGTATGATGTAAGGCCCGTTCGATGTCCTCGTATAGGGCCTCTACCTCTTGGTCTGAGTGTGCCGATGTGGGGGCGTACACCTGGATCATTTTGAGTGAGTAGCGATCCGAGAGCTTAAGAACGATGTGCGCCACCCTTGTCGACACACTGGACACTTCGACAACGTTGTTCTCAGCAACAACTTTGTTGAGGAGGAAACCTACGCCCCCCTGGGATTACGGGTATCCTTTAATTTTGTACTCTTCTTATAATAAAGTTAACTCAAGTTAAGACTGATGATGTCTGAAATAAAACTAAAAGTATTCTTACTTAATAAAGGTAACAATAAAAGTGCAAACATCATTTTCATTTGCATTAAATAAATGATATTCTGTATTGATTTGAGATTAATAATGACTTGTTACAATAAAATAATGTTTCTTAATACTTTTAAAGAGACTGTTTTTCTATTAAGCCAAATAATATTGTCTTAAGAAAATAATAAATTGATTTAAATTAAAAAGGGTCCTTCATTTTTTTATAACTAAAAATAACAAAGTGACCTAAATTTGCCCCTTTTTTTTAAATAATAAAAAAAAATACAAATTTAATTTTTTTTGAAATTATAAATATGCAGATTTAAAGTCAAATAGCTACATGACCAAATAGAAAAAAAAATGTTCGTCAATTTAAATGTCTCTACTAATCTATACAACTTTAATGTTAAAAAATAGATAATTCAATTACTTTATTCCTTGATTCCCAAAAGTAATGAATTTTGAGTTACGTCGGTTTAATTGTAGCTATGCGATATGTATGTGCCTTTTAAAGGGTCGAAAACTACGTGATTTTCCCCCTCACTAAATTGAAGTACAGGGCAGTGAATTGAGGGTCCGCACTAAATATTTATGCTAATGCTCTGCCAAGTATGTGCACGACGTACCTCGACAAACGATATGATCTCGGACCCACGTCTTCGTGATTAATGGCCCTGCAGAGGACTGGCAACCTTATTGCTTGGAAAGGTAGTGTTTACTTCTTTTTTACACACATACCTTTCTTTTTAACGGTGAGGGAAAACATCGTGAGAAAACCTGCCTGTCCCTCAGGATAGGTAATAGTCAGTGCCTGTATACGGCGATACGGTTCACTACCTATCACGTTGGGTGCTGTCTATCTTGTGATACGCGGGCTTCGAATGACCCATACCTAACATGCCTTCGAAATTTCGGAGATGGGCATTCGGGCCTATGACTACCCCGCCATAATAAAAAAGGGAGTGTGTTTACACAAGTCGTGAAGCGTATGTTTATGTATACCTTTCGAGTTCTTTCACTCTGTGTCAGCTGGGACGTAAAAAGCATGTAAACTAGCTGCCATTCTTCCCTGCATGTCGTTTAAGGTGACTAAGTAACTAGGGAAATAGAATCTAACGGGCGATCGGATAGCAATCTGTCACCAGTTGCATTGTTACATCGGAACCCCAATATTTTTGCGAAAAAATGACCTTGGAGATATTATTGCCTCCAAGGTTCTGTCCATCCCGAAAGAGAACTCTTCTTTTATTTAATTGAGATACAAGCCCATTTACGTATTCAAAAATATTCAGTTTATTTCATATATTTAGGTCAGCAAACAAATGTACAAAATATTAAATACAGATCAAGTTTTTATCAATAAAACCATACTACGTTCATTCAACTATGCTATTTTCTGGCAGGTTCTTTCACTTACTAAAAGAAAACTAGAATTGTGATAATTTGCAAAACGTTCTACGTTCCTTACAATCGTATATGTACGTATTAAATCCCAAATTCACAAGTTATAGTCAAAACTATACACCCTTATTTGACAAGTCATTATGCAAATTCAATGTTATGTTTAATGTTGGGTATGCATAAATCTACTAGAAGAGTAATCTGCCGATTTCAGACGCTTTGATCTTATATGTATGTATATATACATTAGGGGTTAGTGTTAATTTTAGATGAAATTTTATAGTGTGATTTATGTATGGAATAGAGTTTGTATTAATTATTCAAAATTTGTTAATAGATGTCGTTCGTAGTAATCTTTGAATGCGGTTTTGTTTTGATTATGCTACTTCGTATTAAAAAACCATTTATTAAAAAACCATTCGTATTGTAATCGTTTTATCCAAATTTATAGGCTGAAAATTAGTTTTTGTCAAAAACTTAGAACCAGTTCACATTAAATAAATTTTAAGTTTTCGGTTCTGCTCGATTATAATTTTTATCTCAGTACTTCATTAAATAAATACAATATATATTTCATTAGTATACGCTAACTTATTCAAGCCTGAAAAACCTTTTATATCTCAGCATATACATTATAGTAAACACTACCAAAATCCATTAGACAGACGCCTCTCATTAGCAAACTGTTTACTAATACAAACAACAGTTCAAGCAAATGTTGGAACAAACATTATCCCTTAAAATGAAGGCAGGCCATTGCTCCTAATTTGATAAGCTAGGGGAGGTTCCACAAGACACTTGGAGACATCTGTCCGGAACATTGGGCAAACACTTTTTTCATCACGTATTTATACGTGCTTGCTCTCGGGTATTGTATATACTGTATAACTTTTTGCTGTATCAAGTGGAACTTATGATTTGTGAGTAAATTCCAACGATTTAATATCAATATACTTAACATGCTAATAGTTATTATTATTATACAGACGAATGTCAGATATTTTGTTAAATAATAAGGTAAGGTAGGTAAAAACACGAATATTTAAATTCAAATTACACTTCGTAAAACATGAACTTCTACAATCCTAGTCCTAATAAAAGAACCGTAATATCCTTTAAATAACAAAGAATATCGCGAAACAGGCGATAGTTGTTTATTATCAATGTCATATCATAACCCCGATATTTATAATGCAGATAAATAGAACACTACTACAGGTAGCCATGATATCATTATCCAAGGTTCTATCCCCCTAAGGAATCGATGGACATATACATATTATATGTAAAAACTTCTCCCATTAAAACTACACAAGTAATCATTCATACAACCTATCCCCCTATGAATATTCCCGATGCAATCAAGCCCTCAATATTAGCTCAACTTTTTTAATTTACACACCGAGTTGAAAGCAATGTGTGATTTCAATTACAACCTTGTGTAACTCGTTAATTACGTTTGTTAAACATACAACATACATACACCTCACGCCCGTCTACAACATGAAGTTAAATATTTTCGATGTCATTTTCGTCATAAAAATACATTTACGAAATACACCGAATACAATGGTGAGGGAAAACCTGGTGAAGAAACTTACTTGTTCTCCGAACAGGTAACAGTCAGTGCTTGTAAATGGCGATATGACTTACCACATTGAGTACTGACTGTCTGGTCAACACGTGGGTTCGAGTTGGGCATAGAATTACTACCTTCGCTATTGCGGAGATGTACACCTGGACGTCTGACTACCCCGGAAGGGTTAATGGTCGTCAACGCGTTTGTCTTTTGTCTGAATGTACATAGAAAACGGAAAATATCATTTCTATTAGCAAATGCTTTGACATTTGAACCATGTAACCACTGATACAAGCCCCTAACTACATAATGTAATGACATAAATATAATCACTTGGCATTTTACCTATCGAAATGGACTGAACTTTGGAGACAATAATACGAAATAATAATATTGTAGGACATTATTACACCAATTGAACTAGCCCCTTCCTAAGTACATTTAAGACTTGTGTTAAGGTTACTTGTCAACGTATATTTAAGAAATACATATATACTTATTATATATAGATAAATACATATATAGTTTATATAATCAACGACCAGACTAGAAAACAGAAAAAAGCGTAGTTTTTAACCCTGCCTCCACCGGGAATTGAACCCGGGACATCACGATCAGCGTTCACATAGCTAACCGATCGCGCCATGGAAGTCGATTACGGAGATATAGTAGCCATGGTCACTTTTACGAATAATATTGGGTTCGTGATGTCATATGGAGCATTAATAACAATTGGCATTCCATCGCTCTAAATATTACACAGAACCCTAGTCATACATTTGCATCTTATTATACAGGCTGGTGCATTCAATTTGGTTAGTATGGGAAAGTCTTAAACTATGAGACATATGCAGTTTTATAGTTTGACGACCTCCGTGGCACGACCGGTTAGACACCTTAACGCTAATCGTGAGCTCCCGGGTTCGATTCCCGGTGGAGGCAGAGTTAAGAAGTACGCTTTTCTATTGCTTTCCAGTCTGGTCATTGATTATATGTATATGCTTTATATGTATTTATCTATACATAATATGTATACATTTCTTAAATATACGTTTACTAGTACCCTTAACACAAGTCTTAAATGTACTTACCAAGGGGCTAGTTCAATTGGTGTAATAGTGTCCAAATATTATTATTACTATTATAGTTTCAGACTTTCCCATACTAACCGATTTCAATACGCCAACCTGTATACTAAGAAAAAACATCTAGTTAGCAAACACATACATTCAGTTCGCGACTTGTGTGTACACACTCCGTTTTTTACTGTGGTGGCTAGGCAGAGGCTTGAGTGCCCATCTCCGAAATTTCGAAGGCATGTTAGGTATGGGTCTCTCAAGGCTCTTATCACTAGATAGCAACCAATGTGATAGGTAGTGAACCGTATCGCCGTATATAGACTATGGGATAGGCAGGTTTCCTCACGATTTTTCCTTACCGTTAATTCTATCTATAGTTAGTATAATATTAACGTCTTCTCACCTATCTATACCATCCTTTAATCCTTTTTGTGGTGGACTGAACGACTGAGACATGATAACATCACAATCATTTTATCATCATATTGATGTTGTGATTACATATTACAGAACTTTAGTGACAGGTTGCTAGCCCATAACCCAATAGATTACTTCCACCTCTTGTCCTTGAGCCGTCTTCTATAGCCACAAATATTACGTCACACGAAAGTGAATTTATTCATCTGACGTCACAGTCTATTTAAAGCCGTCCCTCATAGGAATATTCATACAAAAGCCAGGTAAGAATCCCCTCATTCGAAGGTACAATAAAGACTCTCGCACCATGGAATGAGCCATCCATCTTGGCTGAATGGACGATCAATCAAGGCCGCTGCTTAAATTGCCTAAAACGGCCGTCCTTATATCACGCCGCGAAATTTTATTTACATTTTAATTAACCGTGAAAAAATAAGGGGCTGATTCTGCGAACGGTGAGACAAATAATGTAGATTGAATAAATTGTAGTAGCGTTTATAAAGCGGTACTTGACCTAAACGGTATAGTTAACTAAACGATAAACGCGTTCACGACCATTAACCCACGCGGGTAGCCAAAGGTTCAGGTATCCATCTCCGCAATCGCGGTTGTAGTAATTCTATGGCTCGCTCGAACCCACGTGTTGATCAGATAGTTAGTAATCTATGTGACAGGTGGCAAACCATCATCATTAACAAGCACTATTACCTATTCGGGGAACAGGTAGGTATCTTCACGATGTGTTCCTCACCGTAGTATTCACCTATTAGTTATTACTTTTATAGACCGGTGATTTGAAGTTAAGAACCGCTACGTTTAGTTGAATTTTAGATAGATAATGATGGGGTTTTTATGTCATACGACATGCCAATAAAAACGGCAGCTATTCAGCCTTAATTTTATTTACTAACAAATTATTTATTAATTTTGCATAATTACCAATTAACTGTTACAGCCATAGGCCCCCGTTGCAGCATAGCTTTGACAGATTTATGCCGGTGGGCCCTCTAGTGGGGAGACGTGTCCCCACCGCTCCAGCTGATGTATCGCCATGTCTTCGCCCCACTGTCGATTGATTGACTGTCCGAATAAGATGGATCAAGGGCTGTTTATATCCCTGCTGCAGATAATGAGAAATGGAAGGAATGTGCGTAAATAACAAGTGTTCGGTTTTTGTTTCAGGATGTGAATGTAATGATGGTTGTTTGTGTTTTATTTTCATTTTTTCTTGAAAGGTGTAAGAGGTTATAAATAGAAGGATTTTTATGTCTTTTTTATTATTGTTTAGAGAACGTAAATTTAACAATGCTGTTATTATTAATTTAATTTAGTTAAATAATTTTAATTAGTTTTAAGTTTGTAAATATGTTGTTAATTTTTTGTAAAGATTCTACTGCTAAAATGGATTATAATAAGATTTATTCATGAATAATACTTATTATTTATTAACTTTTCATTAAATTAATTAATTTATTAAAGGATATACGTAGGCTAATAGAATGATAATTTTATTAATTATCTGAGACCGGGTCAAAACACGATAAATTTACAAAGATATATGATTACCTTTATTTTGCCCGACGTTTCGACCCAGTTGCATAGGCCGTGGTCGCGGGAAGACTAGCTAGCAAGCTAGACTAGCGGGAAGTCCGTCACAGCTAAAATGTCTGTCTACCCTCACAATTGGAATTTTTGTTAATTCATAGCACGACACACTACACTCACACTATCCGAAGACACATCCGCAGTTACGCCACGCGAATATAATCCCATGATTACTGGTTCCCATGTTTCTGACAGCCTAAAACCATCCTCACGATTGAAATTATTGGGATGTTTTTTAATTTCAATAGCCTCACGAACAACTCTGGGATAATAATGTTGTTCCGTGGAGATGATTTGAGGCTGATGTAATTCAATCCAATGGTTTGAACCAGACATCAGGTGTTCCGCTATCGCTGACTTTTGTGGTTGCCTATTCTTTACAGCTGCTATGTGCTCCTTGACCCGTTCCTGGACACTTCTTTTTGTTTGGCCAATGTAAACTTTACCGCAACTGCATTGAATTTTATAAACACCCGGGTTTTGAAAAAAAGTAAAGTAAAAAAGTAAAGTAAGTAAAGTAGTAAAGTAAAGTTTACATTGGCCAAACAAAAAGAAGTGTCCAGGAACGGGTCAAGGAGCACATAGCAGCTGTAAAGAATAGGCAACCACAAAAGTCAGCGATAGCGGAACACCTGATGTCTGGTTCAAACCATTGGATTGAATTACATCAGCCTCAAATCATCTGCACGGAACAACATTATTATCCCAGAGTTGTTCGTGAGGCTATTGAAATTAAAAAACATCCCAATAATTTCAATCGTGAGGATGGTTTTAGGCTGTCAGAAACATGGGAACCAGTAATCATGGGATTATATTCGCGTGGCGTAACTGCGGATGTGTCTTCGGATAGTGTGAGTGTAGTGTGTCGTGCTATGAATTAACAAAAATTCCAATTGTGAGGGTAGACAGACATTTTAGCTGTGACGGACTTCCCGCTAGTCTAGCTTGCTAGCTAGTCTTCCCGCGACCACGGCCTATGCAACTGGGTCGAAACGTCGGGCAAAATAAAGGTAATCATATATCTTTGTAAATTTATCGTGTTTTGACCCGGTCTCAGATAATTAATAAAATGAGTATAAAACGCGAGTGTTTAAAAATAACTAGAATGATAATTATTTCGTTTCAATATTAGTATGTGTGTGCTGGCTAGGGTTTAATACAATTCCTTTTTTAGTATAAGGTCATAAAGCTAGCCTTAGTACAAGTATTACCGATAATCCAAAGTTTCTTGCATATTTTTATTCAACTAAAGGTTGAAGAATTTGTAGAACTATGATTATTTAAAGGTATTTTAATAAGCAGAATTTCAGCGAAAATGCATTCGAAAAAACTTAGTTTAAAACTATGAAAGCCCGGATATAAACTGAGTCACAAATCATTTTCAGACGCAAGCTTCCCCTGCAATTAATGCTGGTAATGCAAAGAACTAGTGGCTACGTGACATAGATTAATACGCGAATAACAAATACATACATACACATTACACCTGATTACCTGTAGAGAGGTAGGCAGAGCTCACAGATCCCCATTTGTCCCGATTCTGACAGACCACTTTCGCTTCATTGATATTCATACATGAGGATGTACACTCTCATATATATTCCTTTTGTCAATCTGCTATAATTCATCCGCATATAAGTAACAAATATAAAAACATATACACAATCATCTAGTGAGCGGTAACGGCTGTAGCCAAGTGGGTCTTATTAGAGGTCTTAGGTTTTAATCCCGGCTCTGGCACATGCCAATAAATGCAATTTCAAAATGTGATTTTATTAACGTACATAATTTACAGTCACTAATGGTGAGGGACAACATCGTGTGGATCTGCCTATACCCAGTGCCTATGTACAACGATACGGTGCACTACCTATCAAGTTGGGTGCTGTATATCTAATGAAACACAGGCTTTGAGTAGCTCATACTTATCATGCCTTCAAAATTACGAAGATTGGCACTCAAGCCTCAGACTACACTGCCACATAAAAGGGAATGTGCATACATTAGAAGTGAAGCATATGTCATGTCCCTTAGTCACCTCCTACGACATGCCACGAAAATCTTCCCTCATCAAACAACTACACTGTCCAGTAAAAGCCATTATCACTTACTCTCTATCCATTTCATAAGGGAAAAATGACGTGAATATGCAACCGTTTTATCAGAATCCAGAACACGTTTATAACCACCATCCCTTCTTACAAACAAAGCGGAATGTGCGAGGATTGAATTCTTTCTAGCGCCATGTTGGAATAGTTAGCGCCGTATTTCGGAATCCATTTTTGAATAGCCCAGTTACATTGCGGATTTCCGGACAGAAATGCAAGTGTCCTTTTTAAATCAAATTTCTGTGCGCTTTTAAAAGAGAATGTGAAGCTATACATATAGTATATATGCATTTACGTCCTTTAATCGCTTTCAGGGTTGACAGAAACTTGGAAACATTAAGAAACCTCAAGAAAGACCTAAACATCTATGTTGCTATTAATGATTGGGAGTTAATCTTACAACATATGAAGAATCGCTTGACGGAGAAACATGTAGACACGTTTTGTAAACATATTGTATTACGCAAATGTAAGAACTAAAATCCTCTTTATCTTACAAGTACTCATTATTAATCTACTTTAGATAGATTATTCAGCAGGCACTAACTATTCTGTAAAATAGGCTTCTCGATACATAAGTAAAAATATGTTTTATAGATCAATTCATTCACTTTTCCATCTATTTTGACCACAAGTATTTCCAACGTACAAATTCGAAAAAAGATTTCAAAAACTTTTTCATTCTCCTATTGAACGCCCTCGTCGGAAATTAGATTTTCAATTGAATGGGCTAGTTTAATCATTTTATATTTTGAGGCTTTAATCAGTGGGTGCAGCTGAATGGGTAGTTCCGGGTTCGATCCCCGTTCGCGTAATTCTATGGGCTATACACATAGCTTTTAACAAACACGTACACTTTACAACTTGTGTATTATATATATACACATCTTTTTTATCGTCTAGGTTAGTCAGGCTTGCATCCCCAACTCCGAATTTTCGAACGCATGTTTGGTATGGATAAATAAATATGTTTATTCGGTAAAAAGAATTCGTACTAACTGAAGTTTTTCCCGGCATGTCGTAGGAGGTGACTAAGCGACTATAGATCATTGGATGTAATTAGACGATAGCTTAACATGTTACGAATGTTCCATATTAAATCACTACCCTAAAAATATTCACGCTAAAAATGAACCTAGGAGATATTATCGTCTATCGAAGGTTCTGTCCACCACAAAAGGGATTCAAGGACGTGAACGTATACGTATGAACGTGTAACTGTTTAGCGTATTGTTTTCCTAAACATGTAAAAGTCATGTCACACTGGCAGTTCATATAACATGCCCATATAACAAAGGATTGACAAGCTAACAACCACCCGAAAATCTCTATGTATATTTTTCCACATATGTATTTGTTTATTTATGTTTAAAAACTCCTTATTCTGCCATTTAACATAGGATAGCCCCCATAGACCGATTAACCCCTGTCTAAAAGATTTACTACTGGGTTTCTGAGAATACCACCCAATTTTCCTTAACATAACACTTTAAGGTTAAGTTTTTAAAAGTATATATAGAAACTCGAACCACCAAAAGGAAAAATCAGCTGATATATTTTTAAAAAGTACTTATAAAACTATGTAAAAACTAAATTGTAATTTCAAAAAAAATATATTTATACATTGACAAATAATAGTTGTAATCGTTAAAACTTGATTCTATTAATTCACATTAATATAACCAGATCCTAACTTTTAATGTTGATTTTTCTACACTACAAACTCTTTAGAATAAAAAGTACACTTGATATTTTCCCATACTGAACCCTGTAACATAATATGATCACATATTTAGTCATCCATTTACATACTGACCTCGATTACAACATTATCTTGAACTAAATTAAACAGTATTAAGACACAATACACAACGCTCAGGTGTGATTATGACAGTTCGAACTGTCAAAATGACAAACGAATGTCAGTGATAGAGGTGTTACATTGTACTGTGATTTAAGGGCCGTGTGCTTAAAGTCTTTGTTTAGTCTGTGATTATTTCAAATAACAAGCTAACTAGCAACTAACTTACTTAACAAGGGTCGATAAAATAAAGTACGTGGGCAAAAAATTAAAGCTACCTGTCTCTAAAGCTGCAAATCAAAATCATAACAAATAAGTATCAGTGCATTCTATGTTAGTTATACTGTTATTTCCGAATATTATCGTATTAAAAAGAGATTGAATAAAATGGATATAAAGAAATATGTATATTTATTAGCCAAATACACTATTGCACATTGCTTGGAAAAAAATACTCAGTGCTTGTAAATGTCGACACGGCTTACCACCAATCACCTTGAGTGATGTGTTCAACCCGTGGGTTCGAGGTGTCATAGAATCACTAACTTTATAATTATGGGAATTGACAATCGAACCTCTGAACCCCTCGAGCGATTGTGTTCATGAAGAGTATATAAGAAGGTAAATCACAATATTCAATTTATAGTGAAAACTCAACCTCTAACTACCCCAAAAGGGTTTTGTTAATGTTTAAGTGTGTGTATGCAAACTAAGTTATTAATTCACGTTCTTGTAACCTGCCCTTAAGCCACTATCATAATGGCACATAATCTCGCATTTAGCGAGAGCCTTAGTGGGGCATTCCCCTGATTTATGTTGTGGGTAAACAGGGTTTTGTAGTACGAAGCGTCATTAATAAACAGGGTCTTATGTGACGTTGTGTTTGATTTAAAGCCTACATATACATGTATGTTAGTCATTTCTAGAAGAGTGTACAGATCAATGTTTAATATTTCCAATAAATTGTTATTTTTTGAAGGAAATAATATATTCAGTATTCTGGTAGCTTCCTCCGCCAGAGAATCAGTTTGGCTATTGAGAGGGGGAACGCTGCTAGCATATCGGCACTCTGCGCTCCAACGACAGTGTCAAATTTTAGATATATTTAATTTATAGGTAAATTATTTTTATTAGTTTTAAGTTTGTTAATTTATTGTAAAGATTTCATTGATAAATAAATAAATAGTTTTCGATATATTCAGTATCTGTATGGGCTGGAATGGTTCACCATCATTGATTTTGATAGTCAGCGAGGGATAGTACAGATGACTATCCACCATCAACTGCTAGCAATGGAGAGACCATCTAATGTGACATATTGTGAACCATGTCGTCGTTTACAGATACTAATTGTTACGTACAGTCAGCGCTAAAAGTGCAGTCCCAGGAACTTTTAATAAGATTAACGTTTATGAGAACAAAAGACAATATTATACATTGTTATTTTTAAACACTCGCGACTTATACTCATTTTATTAATTATGTGAGACCGGGTCAAATCACGATAAATTTATAAAGATATGTGATTACCTTAAGTGATTAAATTTATCGTGATTTGACCTGCTCACATAATTAATAAAATGAATATTATACATTCCGAAGCACGCGAATGTATAGTGGCCATGACAATTCATAGTGGCACCAGTTTTAAAATGTTAAATATTGTCTGTTGTTCTTATAAACTTAAACCTTATAAAAAGTTACTGGGACTGCACTTTTAGCGTTTATTGTACATATTTCGATAAATATTTCCTTACAAAATTTTCCTTAGCTAATCTTGTAATTTATGCAAAGTCAAGATTCTCACAGAACCACAAACTATGCCAAAAACAACGAATAAAAGCTCTTTAAATGACATCTGATTTTCACTATACGTTTTTCTATTCCCAATTCAAACTTTGCACCTTAATCATACGGCATTACAATAAATCTTTTCTCTATACTACGAATGCGTCCAAATAAAGTGACCCGGGCTTAGAAAATCCAACCGCGTCGTAAATTTGTAGTCCTATTGTTTGTAGTCGTAAATTTCGTAGACTAAGGCCTGAGGAAAAAGTCGTAGTACAAGCTGCACGGTGAACAACGTATGTGTTTTTTATTATACTTTTATGTCTAAAATATAACTGTACAAAAAATATACTACAGTATAACTGTATACTGATAATATTTGGACATTATTTCACCAATGGAACTAGACCCTTAGTAAGAACATTTAGGACTTGTGTTAAGGGTACTAGTCAACGTATTTGTAAGAACTGTATACATATTAAATATAGATAAATTCATATATAGCATACATAATCAACGACCAGTCTGGAAAGCAGTAGAAAAGCGTTATTCTCAACTCTACCTCCACCGGGAATCGAACCCGGGACCCCACGATTAGCGTTTAGGTGTCTAACCGATCGCACCACGGAGGCCGTCAGTATAAATATGTTCTTTAACTTAAAGGAGTAGTAAGTTTCTTAACAATTAAATATCTTTATTTCCTAATGTCTGTATTTACACATACTAATTATTTTATCATAAGGTAGAGGTAAACACAGATATCTCTAAACATCTACTAAACGATTGAAAGATCTATTAACCCTTCCAGGTGAGTGAGTTAGCGTGTCTGCAATCCCCGAACAGCGAACGTAGTATCTCTAATCCAATTTGATTTTAAGGCACGTTTCTATAAGTAACCAGTCTAAAGTTTTATATTAGTATATCACCATTTACAGACTATCTATACAATAATTATTTATATTATGGAGCTTTTAAATAAAATAAGTTATACAATAGCTTGTCATTATTCATTCAAACAATGACCACGTTTTGCGATACTTAACTTCACACTAACAACCACCGTATAAACGTATCTATAACCGTTCTTATTTATACACCTTTATATGCCAAAACCGGATTACAGCTTTCTATCTCTCAAAGGCTTACCGGCGCCTGCAGAGATAGGTTTTTAAAATACAATTCCATTTGAAGGGAACGCGATGGACGCGTAAGAGGATTTGGGAGCATGCAGATTCAATGGCGATCGCCATTTCTCTCTTGCACGAAATTGTGTTTATTTGGTAGGAAAAGAACATTCTAGACTTCGACTTAAGCCAGACTTGAAATAATAATAATTATTATTATAAAAACATTTATTTCACAACTACAAGACACACAACTTATAAATACCATCGATTTTAATACACTACATATATATTCATTTTTTAATAAGCCATTCACCACTAAGGTTATGTCGGCAAAAATACACTGATGCCAAGTCGTTGGCACATCTTGTTATGCCGTCGCCATGGTTATGCTAAAACCGCAACAGCATTAACTTATGGTAGATAAAGTTGAGTATGGCAAAAGAAGTATGCAAGTAGAATCAATGCCGTTGAAATGCAGTCACTGAGAAGCATGTTCGGATAGACATTCAATGATAATTAAAAACAGTGTAATAAGGGAAGGTTGCGTTTAGAAAAAAGAGGTAGTGAATTAGATTTAAAAGGGCATGCTTCGATAGTTTAGGTATGTTATGCGAATGAATGATAGTAGATTGACAAAAGGAATATATTATGTAGGTGAAGTGGAAAGGGTCGGACCAATAGGACATATGACAGTCAGATAGACGACATCTTGAAAAATGGTGACGTTAGAAGTACCTATAACCGCCAAGTGTGTTTGAGGAGGTGTATGAGTGTCAAGGAAGCGAAAGTGGTTGGTCAGGATACGGACAGATGGGAATCTGTAATCTCTGCTTACCCCTTTACAGGGAATAAGGCTTGATGTGTTTATATGTATTCTTACTAATGCTGAGACAATACTCTTTCACTGCTCGATACGATTTCTTTTTTTTGTAAATTCAAAGCAAAGTGAACAAAGACATTTCTGTCTTTAATTCTCTCTTTCTTATTTGTAGAGCTTATTATTTAGATGATTTTTCGACACACTTACCAGTTTTAAACGACGAAGATATACGAATTTGAAAGCCACTACCCTAACATATCTTTGGTATAATTTTAATAATATAATTAAATACTTATTACATACATATTATATATATTCACGCCTCTACATCCCCAACAGTATAGAACTATCGAACGCCGACTGGAACGATTCTGAGCAATCTCTCTTGCTTCACTCACACCCATTATATCTAATACATGCTTTTCTGTCCTTCACACCACGTACACCAATCTTGGGAAGAATGTCTGCAATTTGATCTGTGTAAATGCGGCTTACCCCGTCCAACTCTAACTTCCATTTTGCCTTTATAGAACCTTCTTTCATCCATATATCATATTATTTAATTATAGAGTCAAAGAAATAAAAGAGGTTAAAAATTACTAAGAAACTCAGTAATTTGTAAACTTAGTCGAACATCGCAGAAGCGGCGGCCATTGGAAAGACGTGGAGTGAAGTCAAGCGCGAAGCCCAAGACCGATCGAGATGGTGGAGCACTGTGGATGCCCTCTGCCCCATCTAGGGGACATAGGACCTTAAGTAATTAACTAAGTAACTTAGTAAGTCATAACAACCACAGTCATTCTATTCAATACTCTACGAACAATTTAGATCAAATGAATAAGCAGGAACAGGCTTCCGCTGCCACCAAAAGTCAAATCATCTTAACTTAAAACCAAATAAGTTTCAGTTGATCAAATTAAAGCGATCCCTTTGCGAATGCAAAAGGGACCAAGGGATAGCCGAATCGCCTAATACCTTTAGGGGGCTATTCTGTCAATTTACATTGCTTATACTACATTTTATATTACGCGTCCAGAAGACCCGAGAGATGCTGCGAACTGTTAAGAAAAGAAAAGTTGGCTATTTGGGGCATATTCTACGTCATGACAGATACCAACTACTGCAGCTCATAATGATAGAGGGGAAAAGACGCGTTGGCAGGAGGAAAAAATCTTGGCTGAGGAACATCCGGGAGTGGACCGGGATTGCCAGTGTGGAAGAGCTGTTCCGGATGGCCAGGGACAAGAAAAGTTTCAGCAGGCTGACGGCAGACCTCTAGTAATAGGGTGCCACTAGAAGAAGAAGACATTACATTACTAAATACTTCAAAAACGTCTAAAATAAGACCTAAGAGGTTTTAATTCCAAGCTGTTTTAAAGTATTTGTACGCCGGAAGAGGCAACCCATGTTGAAACTAATTTTAAGATTGCATTGTATATACGCATGTAAAACGAATAAGGTTTCTTTCTTTCTTTTGTCATATTTGTACATAGTGAACGCCAGTAGCCGAGTAGGGAAAACCTCTTATTAGAAATCTAGGTTCGAAGCCTGGTCTTGGCATGTACCAATGAATGAATTTAAAAGTATGTTTTTCTTTTGAAAACATATTTTATAGTCGCTTACGGTGAGGGAACCGAAAGGAAACTTGACTATGCCTCGAAATAGGTAATAGCCAGTGCCTCTATATATACAATTCATTTCCTAACATGCATTTGGAATTTCTGACTCCTTAAAACTTTGAATCACTCTCTTGTAAAGTTACGAAATGGCTTATATGCAAGATAGCCTTTCCACCGTCGATAATATAATGAAACTGTGGCCTACAAACATGTTTTATCCCATTAATATATACAAATTTAGAGTCGATGTTAAAATATATGATGAAATCTTTGGACAAATAAGAGGCTTTCTGAACACACATCTTATATGTGAAATTGCAAGTCTGCATTCTTGGGATAAGCCTGTTTTACCACGAAAATGCATAAGATAGAATCTTGCTTGCAGCGTTTGGTATGGCAAGCTACATTTTCTGTATTAAGAACTAAGCTACAACACTTTGTAGGTTATTTTAACACATTCAATTAGTATATTAGTGTGCTTATGTAAGGAATAGAAAAAATTGATTAAAGAGGCAATGGATAATAACGAGGGAGTAATTATTAGAAATATTATATGTAATTATATATATAGCGCTAGATTGTACATATACTGTTGATTTCGATGAGGGAAAACATTGTCATTGTCAGTATAAAGTGACATGGTTCACCACCTATCACATTTGATATTGACTATCGAGTAAAAAATGGGTTTCAAGTGACCAAAGACTATCACAAAAACTTAGTTGATGGACACTCAATCTACTCCGAAAGTATTCTATTGTCGTGAAAGCATATGTACATATGTTAGTAATTTCTATATCTGTATATCTACTTCAAACCTTACTATAGAATCCACTGTGTTCTACAGGAAAAGAGGAAGCTTCCTATCTGGGCAAGGGTTCATCCAGGCTAATGGCCTGAGTTGCAAATTTCTATATATCTTGTTTCCGTTCAATATTTTGATTGCGCGTTCAAGGTTACTGATTTATGTAATTATTATTTTATTTATTGCTGGCGTCATCTGTGGTAATTATGTTTAACTAATTGCAACTTGGGTTTCTTTCTGTGTGTGGTGCTCTAGAGGTCGCCACACTTACCATTCGCTTTAAAATGGTTCTAGCATAAGATCAGCGCAGTGATTGTACTTCAATCATTGTATATATGCTGAGCTGGGACCATTTCACTGGACAATGACATGCAAATGTAGGATTTAATAACTTACTTGTACAAACTTCTTTTTTTTTCCTGTCTATGTACGTCAATGTGTTTCTATGAATAAAGCTTATAATAATGATTAAATTAAATTTACAAGCACCTATACATTCTTATAGCTAGAATAGTCCCTCTATAAACCGTCCCCTTCGCATTTCTGTGCAAATAACGGGTATCGGTGATCCTGGGCTCAGCAAACACACTTTATAATGACCATCCAAAGGTGGATTTCGGGTCGGGTTGGAATTCCTATGAATTTATGGGAATTTCCCCGTTGGGGTGCCATTGAAACTTACGGTTGCCATGGTAACGAAATACACATCACTACATAGTATAAAACAAAGTCGCTTTCTCTGTCCCTGTGTCTCTTTGTATGATTAAATCTTTAAAACTACGCAACGGATTTTGATGCGTTTTTTTTAATAGATAGAGTGATTTAAGAGGAAGGTTTATATGTATAAAAACATCCATTAAATATTGGAGTATGCTATATATTTTATATCCGTGCGAAGCCGGAGCGGGTCACTAGTTGAATTATAAATCACACCCCCTTCTATACGGAAGGGTAGGTAAAGATTACGAATGTGTTATTTTTCTCTATCCTGACAAACCACTTACACTTATACGGCCTGTTTACCACTCTGTTTGTTATTTTTATACTAATTTGTTCGTATAGTTTGGGTCTATCGGGATATCAGGGTTGACTGTGTGAACCCCACAGGGATAGTTCTAGTTTGCACTGGCACATATTTGGTAGTTCTTAAGTTTAAGTTTACTCTTCTTGTAGGTAAATGTAATAATAATAATAATATCGGGACATCATTACACCAATTGAACTAGCCCCTTTGGTAAGTACATGTAAGACTTGTGTTAAGGGTACTAGTCAACGTATATTTAAGAAATATATACATATTATATATATATATATACATATATAGCATGTATAATCAATGACCAGACTGGAAAGCAGAAGAAAAGCGTAGTTCTTAACTCTGCCTCCACCGGGAATGACCCCGGGACCTCACGATTAGCGTTCAGACGTCTAACCGATCGCACCACGGAGCTCGTCACGGTAGGTATATGTATTGGTGTGTTATACTTAGTGTAAGAAATCCTAATAAAATAAACGTTTACTTTCGGATAACTACTTGATCAATTTCTTGTTAGTAAACTTATATCTAGTTGTGTTAATACTTATATTCTAATCGTCTACAAGGGACAATGTATTTTTAATTAAGTTGCTAACAAATGCTCTACCTGCGCTCTAAGATATCTCTTTCAGAACTGTTGCTGCTTTAAATAAAAGAAAATTTATTTTATTATGCCAACTTTTAATCAATCATTCAATCAATCAGCCTATACTAGTCCACTGCTGCACGTAGGCCTCCCCAAGGGTACGCCACAAAACACGATCATTCGTGGCCTTCATCCAGTCACTACCAGCAACCTTCTTGAGGTCATCGGTCCACCTGGCAGGGGGCGTCCTACCCTACGTTTGGCGAGACGCGGCCTCCACTCGAGAACCGCTTTATTCTAGCGGTCGTCGGTACGACAGACGTGGCCGGCCCACTGCCACTTCAGTTTACCACAGGGATAGACTATGCTTAACTGTCTAATTTATCTAAGTGTAAATAAAGGAAATTCGATTTTATTTTATACATATACAAGCGACCCGCTCCGGCTTTGCACTGGTATAAAATATTTAGCCTACTCCACTATTTAATTGATGTTATTATACATATAAACCTTTCTCTTAAATCGCTCTATCTATTAAAAAAAACCGCATCAAAATCCGTTGCGTAGTTTCAAAGATTTAAGCATACAAAGGGACACAGGTACAGAGAAAGCGACTTTGTTTTATACTATGTAGTGATATAAGTACCATTTCCCCAAACTAATCAATAAAACCCCTAAATTTTGTCTTCTTATCCAAACACTATAATATTGCAGTTAGATTGCAAAAGGAACTTTTAAATCTTCTTTTCCTCTTTGCAATGCGTCTGACCGAAGCCACTGTGTGTAGGGTGCAAATATTCCCAAGTGTCGACGCTACTCGCAATGCAGAGAAAATATTATGCAGCCAACGCCGATATTTACACACTTCTCATGCAGAAGTATCCGACTTCAGGGGTCCACTACTGCGTTTTAGCATAAACGCAGTTCAATATCAGTTCAGTAATAGTGTGTAGTTGTGATTAATAACTAACGGGATTTATCGCTTATGTTTTCATATAATAAAGTTACCTTTATAAACCCAACCCGTTAGTGATTAATCATGAGTATAAATCGCGAATCTCTTAAAACTATAGTGTGTAGTTTATAGTGTGTATTGTGTGTAGTGGTAGTGGAAATGTCAAAATTCACCTTTGATATCAGCATAAATGTCAAAATTTTGTTTTAAAAATTGCGAAATTTGTCATTTTTGATAATCTACTGACAACTTCACATTACTACTGATCTGACATTGAACTGATATTATACAAAACTATTAGTGGACTTGGGCCCCAAATATAACGTGATAGGGGTACGAAAATACTAATATCAACATACATACACATTATATTCATGCCTCTACATTAAGGATAATATCCTAAGGAATAGACAGAGACTGTCAAACGCCACCTGGAACGGGTAACAAATCTGTCTTCACTCACACCCAATAATCTTCTCATACATGTTCTTCATGGTCCGTACGAATGTATTACGGAAATGCAAACTAAAATACAGACCCACCACACGATTAGCGTTTCGGTGGTTATCCAATCGCTTCATCTAATATTTGTAATAATAATGAGAAAAACTTGTAAGACCGTGTCAGGTTCTGTCATAATAACAGCGCTAGCAAAAACAGCTAAGACAGATCCCATTTAAACTGTCACTGGGTCGACCTGCAGTACGTCATTCTCACTTGTTAAGTTAGTTATAAGTTACTCTTTTATATGTTTGTGTTCTGTACTTTAGTTTTACTCAGTGTGTAAAGTAAATAATTATAGTTTTAAGAGATTCGCGATTTATACTCATGATTAATAACTAACGGGATTTATCGCGTATGTTTTTATATGTTATTATTTAGTCTGCCCGTGACCATGGTTGCTGCAACGTAGCCGAAACGTCGAGTTAATAAAGGTAACTTTATTATATAAAAACATACGCGATAAGTCCCGTTAGTTATTAATCAAAAGTAAATAATGCATTTTACATACATTAACGTCCTTTCGTCCCTTTGGGGTGGACAGAACATCGGAGATATAATATGTCATAGGTCACTTTGAGCATAAATACTGTGTCTGTGATGCAGTATGGAACATTAGTGGCAGGCTAACCCATCGCTTCATTGATCCCATTTTACATAAGTTAGTTCCATAAGTTAGATTAAGTTATTATTTATTCTGTTGTACTGAAGTCTTACTGAGTGTAAATACTCCAAATTTTTATATTTAAAAAAATGTACACATTTATTTAATTCATGCCAGTCTCATAACACTTCTTTTTTGTGTTGGGCGAAAAATATAGTTCGGATTGGAAGCATTTTACGTTTACTGCGGAAGGAATTTTTAAAATCGACCTTTCTTGAGAAAAACTTGTACACTCATAAAAATTTACGTTTCTACACTTAAGCTTAAAGTAGGAGAAGAAATACACATGTTTTTTATAGCCTTTGTGCGTGAACAGTTAACCATTTGAATGCTAATCGTGAAGTCCCAGATTCGATTCCCGGTGAAGGCAAAGTTCAGAACTACGCTTTTCTTCTGCTTTCAAGTCTGGTCGTTGATTATATGTGCTATATGTATGTATCTATCCATAATAAGTTTATGTTTCTTTTATATACATTGATTAGTACCCTTATACAAGACTTAAATGAATTTACCAAGGGACAAGTTCAATTGGTGTAATAGTGTCCTAATTATTCTTATAATTATTAAAAATTTACTTAGTTTAAATTTTCCTTCAGCTTATTGATTGTGATATCATTGAAACATTAGTGAAATATTGCTATTCCATCGCCTTTTTAATCCAGTTCCTCAAGCTCCATAATCACTTACAACGACAGAACAGAAAAACAACTTATTATCATTAAATTTACAAATAACATCACAACCCTAATATTCATACTATAAGTGACCTAAGAGATATTGTGTCTACATAGTTCTGTCCACCCAAAGGGGATAAGAGGACATTAATATATTTGATAAGCGGTTCTCGAATCGTGGCCACGTCTCAATAAACGTAGTGTAGGATGCCCCCCGCTAGATGGACCGATGACATGAAAAAGGTCGCTGGTAGTGGTCGGCTGAGGGCCACGAGTGATCGTGTTTTGTGGCGTAACCTTGGGGAAACCTACGTCCAGCTGGACTGATATAGACTGATTGATTTGATTGGATGTACACACATTAGCATCACGCCTGATTCCCTGTAGAGGGGTAGGCAGAGATCACGGAACCCCATTTGTCTCGATCCTGACAGACCAATTTCGCTTCATTGACCTTCTTTCTTCCTTCATACATCTTCTCATACACTCTCGGCGGTAATAGGTACACCTAATGTCACCTTTTTTCAATATAGCGTCTATCTGACTGTTATATGTCTTGATTGAATGTGCATGTATGTATGCTGAAATCGGCATCCAATATTAGCATACAACATATACATACATACATATCATACCCTACAGGAAGTTTGGCAGTGATTCAGACACCGTTTTCATATCACACTTTTTAAGGGCCTTAACAAATGACATATTCTTTCAAGGGCTCAAAAACCACAATGAAAGGGCCCAAACAGCCAAGCCCTTCTCATTTGGGCCTTTTATTTTGGGGACATTTATTTGGGGATTAAACATAAATTACCCCAATTCTACTGTCGGCCGAAATTCTTTCTATCGTTTCATTTATATTACTCATGTTTGTGGGAGAAATATGTAAATGGTTGCCATTTTGGCCTGATTTATTCCATTAAGTTGCGTGCCCTTAATTCTATACACTCCCTTTATCAACTGTGTGAAAAAGGTAACTGTTTGAGGCTTTATATAAATAAGGCTTGAATCTACAATTCTTTTTGGTTGTACATAGAAGATTGGTGATGAAAATAAATCAATAGTTATTTTTATTAACTCGCGATTTATACTTATTTTATTTACTATGTGAGACCGGGTCGTAACACCATAAATTATTAAAGATGTAAATCACATAGTAAATAATAAAAAATACATTTTAGTGTCATTCAGTATAATTTGCCCGTTGTGAAGGAATTGTCACGCCATATTGGTTATAGGTTCCTAGCCCATCACCCAATAGATTCTATAGCTCATTATTATTCTACATTACATACATACACATCACGCCTGATTCCCTAGTAGGCAGAAATCACGGATCCCCATTTGTCCCGATCCTGACAGACTACTTTTGCTTCATTGATACATCTTCTCATACACATTTGGCAGTTATAGGTACTCCTAAGGTCACCCTTTTTCAATATACCGTCTATCTGACTGTCATGTGTCTTATTGGGCCGGCTCCTACGTAACCGCCCTTCCACTTCACTCACCTATATTCCTTTTGCCAATCTGCTATCATTCATCTTTGGGTCACGGAGACCCGATTCGCATCATTCTCATACACACTCGGCGGTTATAGGTACTCCTAACGTCACCCTTTTAGATACTTATAGAAAATGTATAAAGTAACAGATACTGTACAGTAGGGGCCGGCCTAATAAGACATATAACAGTCAGATAGACGCTATATTGAAAAAAGGTGACGTTAGGAGTACCTATAACCGCCGACAGTGTATGAGAGGATGTATGAATGTCAATGAAGCGAAAGTGGTCTGTCAGTGCGACAAATGGGGATCCGTGATCTCTGCCTACCCCTCTACAGTGAATCAGGCGTGATGTGTATGTATGTATGTAACAGATACCCATACTGAGTATAGATACCTGGCTTTTTTCCCTCTTTTCCGAAGCCACGAGGTTCTCGGAGGGAATTTAATCAGTCGCCGTCAAAGGCTCCCTGCACCTTGACTCGTGCCTGCTTGGATTCACAGCTCTTGAGCCGGGGTTCTATTCCGGTAACAACGGTAACAAGTTAAGCGAAAACTGTGAATTTACTCGGTTTTTTATTTAACAGACATCTCATAGCAATTCAAAGAAAGTAAATTAAGAATAATAGATACTTCTCCTTTACAGTCTTGTCGTTCATTATAATAATTCATAAATGATTTAATAAATATAAAAACATAAACATTATACGTGATAAATCTTTCGTTGATAAATATACATACTTCCCACATGCACATTGAATAGTACTTACCAAATTGCTATGAGCTAATCATTAAGAAAATAGTAAAGTCATCATGTCCCCACGATTTTACTAAAGAGACGTGACAACGGTTGTCTGCAATTGGGTCAATATAACTTTTTTTTTCTCATTTACTAACATCTCATTGGCCAGTTTAACCGCTGCAAATCACGACGACGCTATTTTCGTAACGCGAATAGCCTATTTGTTCAATCATTATTATTAATGTAAGTATTATTTTAAAAGAGACCTAGGAAGAATTATCGTTCTCCAAGGTTTTGTCCGGCACTAAATAATTACAATTAAAATTATGTGTAAAAGCCGGAGTTTTTTTGTTGGTTCTTCTCCGAGCTAGAGCTTCCGAACCAAAAGTAGTATTTGAATGTTAAAAAACAACCAGTGTTAGACAAATGTATTAACTTTCAATGAGTGTACTGTACTTATACTTATATTTAATATAAAAATTTTAGTCTTTGACTTTATTAGAGTAAGTATCTTATTTCTTAACAGAATAGCCCCTCCTACTATTAGCTACTTGGCTCGCTTTTTGAGGCGGAGATAATCACCGACTCATTTGAATTTTGTTTTCGTCTCAACGCAATCCCTTGTGGCTTTTGCGGCGAGTGTTAAGAGGAATGGTGATTAGGTGGCTAAAAACGACCTTAGTTACTAAGGTTTAAGGCTTAAAATTGCATTTGCTTTAATAAGGGCTTAGACGCAGATGATTGCGTGACCTTATGTACCAGATTTGCAAAAGTACATTTGCATTGATTAAAGAATACATTGAGTCGTCTATGGATTGTCAACAAAGTCAGCAGCTCAGTGAAAGGTGAAAATACAAATATTTATTTTTCAGTAGAATATTTAGTCAATTGTGATGCCAAACTGGCTAAATATGTTCACTTTGGAATAAGATTTGGATCCTCAACTGGAATGAACCGAAGAACAATGAAGAGAAGAATTGGAGCTTCAACCTCGTTTTTCTTCGGTTGTAGCAGCTGGCGGCGTTGGCATAACCATGGCGACGGAATAACAAGAACTGCAAATACATAGACATATTCAGTATTTGTACTTGAGCCGACATAACCTTAGTGGTGAATGGCATATTATAGAACTTAAAAAAAGAATACATTTTCAGATATGGACGCATGATCCTTTAACAGAGGTAATTAACGTATAAATTTTATATACATTCATTATTATACTGATAAAATGAAATACTGTGTAAATACATACAATACCTACATTTACGTTCTATAGTCCTTTTGGGGGTGAACAGATCCTAGGATAATATATCCATCATTGGGGTTGTGATGTCATATGGAACATTGAAAGACCATGACAATCAGATATACCACAATGAAAAAGAGTGATGTTATAACCACGAAGTGTATATGAGGATGTTCATGAGTGTCAATGACGCAAAAGTGGTTTGTCAGACGGGACACCAGGAATCACTGATCTCTGCCTATACCTCTAAAGGGAATCAGGCGTGATGTGTATGTATGTATGTACAACCAGTTCTAAATTACGGTTTAAAGAAAAGACTAAGTTAAAAAGTGAACAAAAATGCTCGAACTTCAAGTTGTCAATTTGTAAAGGAATTTTTCTCAAAGGAAAACTGTAAGCTCAGTTTTAAACTTTGCAGACCACCTTTGACAGGGTTGTAGAACACGTACATGTATTTCTTAAAACACGTACACTTCACGTCCGTTTACCACGGGGAGTGAGCTGTACCTTGCGACTTGCGACCTAGCTAGCTTTTAAGGTATTTGAACTTATAGTAATATTGAAATTGTATGGTCACCTCGAACCCATATGTTAACCAGATAGTCAGTACTCAATGTGACAGATGGTAAGCCATGTCGCCATTTACAAGCAGTAACTATTACGTGTTCGGACAACAAGCAGGTTTCCTCACGATGTTTTCCTCACCGTAGTATTCGACACATTTAGTAAATGTATTTTATTACGAAAATGTACATAGAAAATCATTAAACTTCAATTCCATTGGTACATGCTCAAGTGGGATTTGAACCCTGTACTCTCGATACAGAGTCAAACCCCAAACAACTGAGGTACGTAAATTACAATTGCGGAGATGGACCCTTGAACCTCTTACTACCCCGCAAGGGTTAATGGTCGTGAACGCGTATGTATGTACATATTTAAAATTGTTTGATAATCTTGTTATCTGGATCGTAAATAAAATCTACATACATATCAAACAAAACCATGTCCCGTGTTTGTCTGAGATATAAAAAGAATGCTAACTAGCTGCCGTTCTTCCCGGCATGTAGTAGGAGGCGACTAAGGGACTAGGAATCAATAGGTATGGAATCGATTAGGTATAGCACCAAACAACAACCATCATAAGACAAATTATTCTTCTTGAAAAATCTGTTGGTGGGTTCTTTTAGATGACTATCAGGTTGTTTTCATTTTCATATAGTCCTTTGTTTTAATATTAGATGTTTCTTTGGTGTTACTCTCAAATTTATGCTAGTGTATTTTGACATTAGGAGTACCTATAACCGCCGAGTGTGTATGAGAAGATATATGAGTGTCAATGAAGCGAAAGTGGTCTGTCAGGATCGGGACAAATGAGGATCCGTGATCTCTGCCTACCTCTCTACAGGGAATCAGGCGTGAAGCGTATGTATGTATGTTTTTTATATATAATTTTCTTAATACATTGTGCTGTCAGCTGATTAGATTGGCTGTGACCGAACCTTCTGCTAATGTAGCGAATTAAAGTTTTCTCTTTATTGCCCGAGTTACCTTTAGCGTAAATATCAATAATACGACAGGATGCCAACCCATCGCCAAAGCATTAGTTTCCTTTTACGACATATCAATCAAAAAATATATATTTTATTAATAAATATGTCATTAATATAAACTAATCATCACTACATAGTATAAAACAAAGTCGCTTTCTCTGTCCCTATGTCCCTTTGTATGCTTAAATCTTTGAAACTGCGCAACGGATTTTGATGCGGTTTTTTTTAATAGATAGAGTGATTCAAGAGGAAGGTTTATATGTCTAATAACATTTATTAAATAGTGGAGTAGGCTATATATTTTATACCACCGAGCGGGTCGCTAGTTTTTTAAATTAATAAAATTAGATAAATCAGTAGTATTCTTGCCTTTTACGACATATCAGTATTCCGTGCTATTAAAGGAATATCGGACAGAGAATCAGGCTAGCGTGCTTGTAAGGGAATGAAATAAAACGTCAGTAACTATCAGCGGTAATATTTTAATTGCTTCAAATCACAATTTAATAAATTTTGTAGTGTATGTAATAGTCATATAGTTTATAAGGGAAGAGTTTCACTTAACAAGCTCACTGAATCGCGAGCTGCTATTAAAATTATTTTAAAACGTTCAACAATCATATTTACGTAAAATAACAATTAAATTTTTACTCATAAGCCTTTAAAGCGAGTGAGTTGAATAAACAAAACAAACAGTAAATTATTTATGTTTTCATCCACTTTACACCAGATAGTCAGCATTTAATTTGGTTTAAGTCACTTTGAAATGCATTACTATCACGTATTCTTCACCAAATATACTATTGGACTGAAGTACCAAGTTACAGTGTAAACTGACTATTGGCTATTTCAAAGAATAGTTTCTAGTGGTGTGAATCATTGTTTTCTTATGTAAGTTGAATAACGATGAATATTTTACTTAATATCTTCTGAAACATATTGCTTTGATTTACAATCAAAATTACATTGCAATTAACAAATATACTAAGAATCTCAACAAATAACTAGATAAATACATGTTATATTAGGAAAAACAACATCTTTTTTATATTCAATGAAATTGTGAATACTCTACAATATATTATAATAAAATTAGGTTACTTGTTATCTTCAGAATTTCGGTTAATTCTCTTATACAATATATAAATACATATTCTGTATGAAACAAACTAAGGTTTTTACAATTGTTTTCACCATTAAACTTAGTTTAAAACCAGATTATATATCTATTTTCAAAATGCATGATCTATTTTGTAGTTGATACGTAGAAACAAAAATGCTCTATTCAAAATATGGCAAAGTATATTCAAGTACTCATCTAGTTATTTGTCAAGTCATACAACAAAGACCAATAAACAAATATTTTTAAAGCAATGCGAGATAAATTTATACCTCTACGAGGTATCACTATTATTACTAAAGTAAGGCAGTAAAATTAACTAGTCAAAACAAATTAATTCTAGGAATGTATTAAACCTAAATTTAATTATCAATTGAATTGTTTTAAGCGGAATCGATCTAGGTAATAATAAAAAAAACAAATTTCATCATATTATATACTAACTTCAATTAAAATAAATGTTTGCGTTAAAATAAATGACATAAATAAATACTAACAAACAGTTGTTTTAAAATTCTTGCTTTTCAAATAATATATTTTAAAGTTTATTATATTTCTTAGATACACACGTAGCATTGAAAATAATACGGTATACGTAAGCGATAATCACAGATAAATACGTATATAATATTGTGTTTTTCAATAAAATTTAACTTCATTGGAAAACACAATGTTATATACGTATTTATACGTCTCATCGAGTATAATTATCAATTTAGATCAAGAAAACATTAACAAAAGTTGTGTACAAGATCGTTTCCGCTCAACACAGTTCTCAATCACCCTACTATTACTGAACGGATCGCTCTACAGTCTAGCATATAAAAACAAGTCAACCGTTTAAAAATAATGTACACAGGCTGTGACGCGCCATCAAAATCGTCAAAAATTTAACATCTAATTGATATGCAATAGAATAAGTTTAGGCAGGCTCACTTCCAAACAAAACACGGCTAATAAATAAAAATATTTATTTATGTTAGCTTCGGTGACAAAGGAAAAATGAATTTATCTAGCCTTTGGCATCAATACTGTAGCAATGTCTCAGTTCGTAGCTACTTTTCGTAGTCGACCCGCGAATCACGTTTTGACGTGACCATAGTTTTGTTGTTCATGTTTTGATAACAGTACGTGTGAAAAACGTAGGATAAGATTTGGAATGTAAAAAAGAATAGTAAAGACAAAAGAAAAACGCGTTCATGACCATTAACCCTTGCGAGGTAGTCAGAGGTTCAAGGTAGTAATTCTATGGCCACCTCTGACCCACGTGTTAACCAGATAGTCAGTACTTAATGTGACAGGTGGAAAGAATAGTAACTCTTTTTATATATATTTTTATTTACTTAAAAGGCTATTATGATTATTTAAAATGCAAGTTAGTAGTTCGATTTACTTTTGTACTGTTATCGAAACATGAATCAGCAACGATTTTCACCGATTTCTTTCAATATCTCACTAAGATGTCCCAACCCTATTCTGTTTTCAAAACTAAACGTTTGTTCCTTTCATCGGAATACAATATTATACATAGTTACATTTTTACCTAAACTTTAATTACTCCCTAAATACGAAGTTAAAATGTGAACAAGCGTCTTATAAGTAATTTATAATAAAAAGTATGGATAAGATTTAAATGCTAAAATGTAAAGATTTTTTTACTTTTATTATAGTATTATAATCATAAATTATCTATCTATTTTTAGCTACTTCGAGTGCACTTATTTGGTGTTCGTCAATGTACGAGATGACTTTTAAAAAATTTGCTTTCGTCGCTACAGAATGAAAATAATCACCTTCACTATACTTAACGTATAAAGCTAATGACTCAACTAAAAGTCTAAGTCCAAATTCTAAAATCACTAAGAGATTAAAACGAATATTTTGCTACCTAAAGTGAGAAACATATTAAACGATAAATGATAACAATGTAGTGATTTCGTTAAAACTTGAAGAAAAAAGCAAATCTCGCAAAAGTATCTAATTCTTTTGAGGATTGACAAAGATTTTTACGTCTACACATAAAACAACGTATTCTCCGTAATAACAGCGAAATTGTCCACAAAAATATTATTGCTTTCAGAGGTCAAAAGTTTCGGTACAATTAAAAATAGGTACAATATCCTTTTTGAGAATTTCATGGATCGATACTGCATACTAAGCAACAGTGCACACTATACAAAAATATGATAAGTATATCGTAACCGACGCCGTCTCTAGCTAGTCTAACTACGTACGTAATAGTCCTTAAATTTACATCTTTATAATATTTCAATCTGTCAAAAACAACAACTCAAAGAGAAAACGTTCGTGGGAAAGAAATACATCAAAACCTGAGCGGGACACGGGCTTCAGTGTCCGCCGCACTACATATATAAATATAACATCTTAAAATTAGCATTCCAAAAATAGAAAATATCGCACATTGAGTGCTCCCGGTGCCTTCCCTTTCGCTCCTGAGACACGAGAGCCGGTACTGGACGGTTTGGCTCTCCACACACTGTGCCGTTGCTCCACTGGAAAAACAAGCCTCGAAAATAACTGCGCCGACCGAGACAGCTCTCGAAATCCCCCGCTAAAACCAAAGTGAAATAATCAGTCCCATCCGCCTCGGGTACAAGCGAAGCCTCCTACAGATGACGTCACGTGTTCCAAATGCCTCCAAACACTGCCCTTTCGCCTATAAAAATACCAATCGAAAATAGATCGACGATCACGACTCGTCTCAAATAAGCTATAATTTATTTTTATTCGTCTTAGTTACTAATGTCTAAACTACGTCAAAATATCAGAGAAATTCAGAAAAGGGAATATTCAATGTAAGTTTACTATATTAAGTGGTGCACAACCTTATTTTTCATGAACGCTAGAAATATGGCAATAGAGCTTATTTATACGAATTCAAAAAGTTAGAATTCTGTCTTTTTACAGGTGGAAATAATTACTACGTTAAAGTATACAAGAACTTAACGAAAAACAAAAGTAGACAATGAAGATAAAATCGACTTAAATGAATATTAATCGAAGCCTACAAATCTTAAGAGCTTAAGAGAAATCTTTAAGACTAATATTTATTGAATCCTTCACTGCATTTTATTCATTAACCTATTAGGCTGGAACGTAAAAAGAAGTTGAATCGTAGCATTTTTTTGTGATTTTCACATTTATTTTTTCGAACACGATAAAATCTCAAAATACTCACAGCTCGTTGGGTTTATTGGAATAGAATATGCTAAGTGCATCTACGTTAGAGAACAGTGGCGCTTTATTAGTCGACTTTGTACTTAACCTACGCTCGAGAGTTGAAACTTTACGAAACATTACGTTTACAACAGAAAGTAACCTCCTAAACCATACACCTAACCAACCAACGTATCAAATGAAAAACTCAGTGACATAATATCAAAGCAAATGTGTTTAGTAATTAAAATCTTCTCAGAACCCTTTGAAAGTACAGCACGAATACAATTATGATAAAATCTACACTTAAGATAACCCTGTCTATGACCTGAAGATTAGAACGCAAACGAACTAAGTACAAGTAGGAACAAGACAGAACGAAACGACAATTTATGGCACTAAACAAATACACTAGAGGTAATTCAAAGGTGAACCTAATAAAAGTGAAGTAAATCTTCTTTACGAGCCCACGTGACACTTCACGAAGGCTTTCAAGGTCTACGCTACCAATATTATTCCCGAAATACTAGACTCATTTCATATTTTATGTTGTACTCTTCGATTGCTTATATTCCGTAACACAGACATTTCTTCAATACTGTCACTATTAGAACAGTGATTTTTCTCTTCGACATTCCATTTTCTATTCAGTTACATTTTGAAGAGTAATTCTAATAACAAGTCTTCGTCTGCGTCCATCGGTGACTCCGGGGCGAGATAGTCCACGATCCTGTACAAAAATTCATAAATATATTAATAAAGTTTATATTTAGCTTAAGTACCACTTACATACAAATATGTCTGGCTGTTTTATTATACATTAGACAGGCGATTCCTACATAACCGCTCATCTCATCCACATACTCGTATGTTATATACGTTTTATAAATCTACTAATATTCATGTATTATACATACATATATAATTATATTCTTAGGTTTTTCTCCATCTTCTTAGGTTTTCAAGAATGCAAAGAGTTAAGTGTTTTTTTGAGACCATTTTACTCTAGAATGGGAAAGACAATAAACACGAAATTATGAAAAACAGCAGAGGATATTTTGATTAATTAGCAATTCGTAAAATGAAATCATTTTAGGAATATTAAAACTATGCGTCAGTTTCTACTAAATGGTAATATCTACTATATGGTTTTTTACTATATGGTAATTTAGTATATAACGTATCATAAGATACATGTAAAGATCACGAGAGCATTGTATAACAGGCATAATGCACTAATATTTTCATTCCAGTTTCTGTCATATTATTTCTAAGTTTTGGTATGCAAGAATAGTTATACTAAATAAAACTTGGAGTACATTAGCAAGTTCATACTTCGAGGCTTATTAGACACAAACTACAGTAAAAAGGGCATAACAACTCTCGAGTAAAAGCCTTTTGTCATTATGACACGGCTCAAAGTAAAAGAGTAGCAAATACAACGAAAGCTTTTAAAAATAAACTTGACAATTTCATCCTTTGTTCACATTTGAACGAAAATAATGAGCCTAATTCAGTTTTTATTTCAAACGCTAGATAGAGATAAAAAGCTGTTGTCTTTATATTTTACATACATATGCAGTGAAGAAAAAGTACTTTTGAGAAGAGTACCGAATAACAAACATAGTCTGTTCTTCAATTCCTTTTACAGTGGATAGAATCTCGAAGATATAAAAAATAACATAATATTCTTGTTGCAATTTAGCTTAACAATGATTGTAAAACTTTGTTAATTTGTAAATAATAATTTTATGCATATATTCTCCTTGGTCACTTTTTGCTACTAATAAAGACAATTCAAGATCTTTAGACATAAGAGATTGATATACATACATACAATACGTTCCCACCCTGCAATCGCTTTTGAGGTATAGACAACAGCTTAGATATGATATCTCCTAGGTCACTTTTTAGCACGAATAGGGTTGCGATGTCATAATAGAACATTGGTGACAGATTTACCATCGCCCAATAAGTCCATTCACGGTAAGAACGGCAGCTAGTTAACACCTTTTTACGTCCCAGCACGGGACTATATACAATCATCACTACATTGTATAAAACAAAGTCGCTTTTCTGTCCTTATGTCCCTTTGTATGCTTAAATCTTTGAAACTACGTAACGGATTTTGATGCGGTTTTTTTTAATAGATAGAGTGGTTCAAGAGGAGGGTTTATATGTATAATAACATCCATTAAATAGTGGAGTAGGCTATATATTTTATACCCGTGCGAAGCCGGAGCTGGTCACTAGTTAGCCTATATACCTCACCTGTTAGGAGTTGGAGGAGTACTGGTAGTGGGTTGCCGTGAGCTTTGGAGGGCATCCCTCGGACGGCCCCCCCTCCCTCTTTCGGCTCGGACGCTCTGGAACCTGTAAGGGTATTAGTCACCACTGAGCTCGAGTTAGGGTGCGTTTGTACTAGAACTACGGTTTGTGCTGTTTTTTACTTTATTGTGTTGTTTAATGGATATTTGTCATATAACAATGATTGAATTTACAGACTAAATGGAAGTTTATAATTATATATAAAGGGTACAGACTAAATGGAAGTTTTTTTATTTTATATAAAGAGTTACAGTTTTACGATTATTTAAGTATAAATAGTAGAATAAATGAATTAATACAAATACTTAACAATTATTGAATGTAATGTATGTTATACAGATTAAATGGAAGTTTTTAATTATATATAAAGAGTTACAGTTTTACGACTGTTTAAGTAAAAGTAGTAGAATAAATGAATAAATAAAAATACTTAATATTAACTTAATTTTTTTTGTATGAGCGTTCGATGATATTAATGTTCTAACAGCACAAATCATAGGTCTAGTATAACAGCGCTTACATTTCTATTCTCTATATAATAACTACGAAAGCCATCACTACTAGGCGAGACTAATAGAGCCTTATATTTCGTTTATGAGTGTGTATTAATCATATAGGTGTACTTACAAAAAGACTTCTTAACGACCACTACTTTATACTGCTTTCAAAGTCTGTATCTATTAAATCAAAGCGTTCTTCTACAGAAAATTATATGGATATCAAAATCATGTAAATTTAAGATAACTAACGAATCTTTATATACATAACACATTAATTCTTAAAGTATAGTTACCAAAAAACTTATACACACTCAAAAACAAAATACAGCGCCATCTATCGAGCGAATCTCAACACGTCTGTTCGAGATAATGAAAATAGAGTTCTCTTATCTTTCACTTAGTGTTTTGTGTCTATGCGAACTACGGCAAGCCTCTACGAACTTACATTTGTAGGAATTTGGTCCCAAGCACTGTTGGCGTGAAAAAGATAATAAATGTTTATTCATTCATCATAAATATCTAGTTTAGTAGGGAAAACATCGTGGGGAAGTTTGCCTATTAGTTAGGAGGGGCAATAGTCAAGTTTTGTTTAAGATAAGATACGAGAGCTGACTATCTGGTAAAAATGGATATATTCATGGTATTGTAATTGTCATTAATTATGCTTCACCACTAAATACTGCATACCAGTACAAAATATAGATATATTAAGAGTACAATTATAAGTGTAAATAAATAAATAATTTAATTAATAACTAATACAAGACCATCACTATATTATATGTTTGTCGTTATGATAGATAAATTGTGATTTTATTATATTGAAAGTGATAAAATTACAATGATTGAAGTATCAACCAATCTTCATAATAATGTTATTAATTCTATATCAATAAAAATACATATGTATGTAAATGATTAGTATTATAAAATCCTATAAATTGTTTCAATATTCTAATGAATATAAATTTACAGTAAACGTCTGCATGCATTTAATTAAAAGCCAAGTAAATTGAGGAATTTGATTAATCACCCGGCAGCATTTACGATGTTTTTGCTTCCTAAACTTTTTCTTATTTACAAAAGGCATTTGAGCGTATAGATGAAGATAAATTATTCAGAAGATGTTCTCTAAACTTTTGGGGAGAACAAAAGAAAACTTGCAAACGCTCTCCCTGAGTATACTCGAATTTAAAACGGGAAACTTGCCAAATATTCGTACTTAAATCTTTATGTTAGAAGTACCTATAACCGCCGACTGTATGAAGAGGTGTATGAGTGTCAATGAAGCGAAAGTGGTCTTGACATGTTATGTGAAAGAATGAAAGCTGATTGACCAAAGGAATTTATGCGAGTGAAGTGGAAGGGCGGTTACGTAGGGGCCGGCCCAATAAGACATATGGTCGTCAGATAGACGCTATATTGAAAAAGGGTGACGTTAGGAGTACCTATAACCTCCGAGTGTGTATGAGATGTATGAGTGTGAATGAAGCGAAAGTGTCAGGATCAGTACAAATGGGGATCCTTGATCTCTGCCTCCCTGTACAGGGCATCAGGCGTGATGTGTATGTATATATCTTTGACAAGTCATAGTCGTAGAAACATATCTGCTCTGGTTCGATCATTAAAGTTCAGCGACGATAGGATTGGTTAGGATCTGGATGGGATCATTTTTGTGATCGAGTGCTTTTTGTATCAGTGAAGTGAGATACAAAGATAAACGCGTTAACAACCATTGATCCTTACGTGGTAGTCAGAGGTTGAGGTGTCCATCCCTGAAATTGCGAAGCTAGTAATTCTATGGCCACCTCGAACCCACGTGTTGACCAGATAGTCAGTACTCAATGTGACAGGTGGTCAGCCATGTCGCCATTTACAAGCACTAACTATGCCCTGTTCGGGGAACAAGTAGGTTTCCTCACGATGTTTTCCCTCACCGCAGTATTCGACGCATTTCGTACATGATTATGAACTATTCTTCTCATTCTATCTATTCTCCCAATCAATGTCTAAAGCAAAATCCTTCGGGAATTCAGAAAGGGAATGTATTTGTATATAAAGAATTTATCTGTGTGTTTTATTGAGGAAAATGCGGCAGGAAATTGGGTTACCATTCCACCATCGAGGTGATTGCCACAGATCCACTGCAACGTTTATTGGAAGCGTTTCCTTAATGCGGTTCACTAGGCATTTAGCGTGTGTTCACTTTAATCTAAATGATACTATCTCCGCAATTGCGAAGATGGTGTCGCAAACTTTTGGATTACTTGTAAGGGTTAATGGGTGTAAAAGTATGTCTTTATACAGACATAAACATTACTTACTTAAGTCACGTTCGGGGTGGATAGAACTGCGGGGATATGAAAACATTTGCAAGTGTTTGTTTGGTTGTTAAATAATTTCATGTTTTATGTATTGAAGAGGATTTAATAGGTATTATTAGCAAAACATAGAATATCTACCATTACAAACGTTCTTAATTTTCGTTGACCTTCAAACCCAAATAAGTAGTTTAATGTGAATCCCTAAAATAGACTACTCTTATTAAGATAGCTACTGGTTTTGTCCTAGGAACTGACTTGGGTCCTAAGATAAATGGAATCTCCTAAGCGATATATAGGCCAACTAAAATATTTCATATTAATGCCATCTTAGTGCTTGCAGTAATTAAAAAGATGACCTTTAAGATTAGTCTGCATTTTTATCTCTAAAATATTTACAACAACTGAATATAGCTATACGTTCAGGTTGGCCTAATAAGACTTATGATATTCAAGTAAAAAACCCACTGGAAAAGGATGACGTTATATATAATGTTTGTTATGACGTTATAAATAAAAAGGGTGTCGTTAGGAGTACCTTTAACCGCCTATTGTGTATGAGAAGATGTATGAGTGTCAATGAAGCCAAAGAGGTCAATCAAGATCGGGACAAATGGGGATCCGTGATCTCTACCTACCCTTCTACATGGAATCAGGCGAGATGTGTATATATGTAAATTATGTCTGTATATTATCATAATAAATATTACTTTTATTCTTCTTTTAATCTTACAAGCAAACACACTCAATCCTAAAGTGCCTATTCGTATTTGATGAATATTTGAATAGGCAAAGGCACCTCCTGTATCGGCAGAGCCTTGCAAGCTATTACGTGGTGATCGCACATGTAATGGCCCGCGATTTCTTTTGAGAGTGTCATGGAATTGCCTATTCGGAGGTTGGGGCCATGGAAACACAGAAACTGAGAATTTTAGTGAAAAATGTATTATTTTTATGTTTAGGTGATAGTGTTTATATGGGTTACGAATATATTTTATATGCTACGTTGAATTGTAGAGGATGCTATGACTTTAAAGTATAAATGAGACGTTTATTGGTTCGCTAAGCCTAATTTTCACATAAACTAAATAGAAATATATAATCCACGGTTCTTAAAAGGACAGGACAAAATCTCCACAACCTAAGTCAGATTTAGACAAGTTTGACACTGTTTCTAAAGATATATTGAAATACTAATGAAATATTTTTTGTTACGAATAATATTTGGGAATTTAATATCGTTTTCCCTAGCCCCAACCCAGTGAACAAATCACCACCAATAAGTCACGAAGACAAAGGAATCCCAAATCAGATATTGGACCACGAAACAATATCTTTCTTCATGCGGCTGTCACGTGAAACTCTTTTATTAGAAGCGGTAACATATACCAATCTTATTGGCTGAAAGAATGATGTGCAGTGTCAATTCATTTGGCTTGTTATTGCGTTGCCATGGTGATGATAAATTAATTACGAGGGATAATATTATTGTATGATATTGATTAATTATTATTAATACATATATTATGACATATTGATGTTGTCAGATACAGGTTTTCAAGGCTTTGATTAAAGTGGGACGGGTTTTATATAACAAATAATAAGTATGATGCAGAAATAACGATTTAACTTAAGTTTCGAAGATCGGATCATAAAATGAGATAAAAGTACTTTTCATTTTCACTTATATACAAAATTCGGATAAAGAGTTCTTGAGATTTGGGTTTAAATTAAGTAGGAGATAATCACTAACTCCACAATCGCGAAGGTAACAATACTAACACCGTATTAACAGAGATGGATACTAACACATCTGAATATCCCAGTAGGATTAATTATGGTGACATAATTTCTTTATGTTTTACGTAATCTTTTATTCTGTCCACGTGATTATTAACGTAAATGGGCATATATATATATATAGTACATAGTAATTTGCCAAGAGGAAAATCCGAATCTTCAATATTAACCCCTCTAAACATACATACATACAAACAATAAGGGTAAACTTTTGTCATTGGCGAAAGCGGTCACGGACCATTGCTCTTCTATAGAAAATGTTATCTCCAACATTCTCACATCCTTTAATGAAGGGTCGATTACAAATGGGAGTTACAGAGTTCAAAAGACACGATATTCATGTCTTCTAATCCGTTTTGGGGTGGACAGAACCTTGGACACGATATATCTATAAAGACACTTTTTAGCATGAATATTGGGGTCGTGATGTTATATGAAACATTGGTAATAGATTGCTAGCCCATCGCATAATATCTCCAAGGTCAATTTTTAGTATGAATACTGAGGTTGTGAATTTGAAACATTAGTGACAAATTGCTTAACATATTCTATTGAATCCTAGTCCCTTAGTCGCCTTCTACGATATTCCGGGAAGAATGGCAGTTAGTAAACATTATTTTGCTTCACAGACTAGCACGGGCCAAAATAATCTTGGGTAATAATAGGTATATACGTTGTGTTTGTATGAAGTGGTGTATTGATGTTAGTGAAGTGAAAGGTTTTGATTTTTAATTTGATGAGGAATAATACAGAGCCTTTGCCAAAATTATGAGGCACCCTAACAAAAATGCCAATGGAGTATTTTAAAGTGATAAATGAAACAGATTTTGGTTTAACATTAATATGTAGATATATATTACATGTAGATGGTTCAATGATTTTTGACAACTACTCTGTAAGATAATTAAAATGTCGGACTGAGATAAAAAAACTTGGGGAATAATTAGTTATGATTAATAGCAAACGGGACTTATCGCGTATGTTTTTAAATAATAAAGTTACCTTTATTAACCCGACGTTTCGGCTACGTTGCAGCAGCCATGGTCACGGGCAGACTGACGACGCATATTTCTTCGCCTCCAACGCAGCGCTCTGTCAGATTCTTCTCCGACTACCCTCACTGCTTCGTTTTTATTAAACACACGCGACCTACACACTACACTCACAGTATCTTGTGGCTTCACACGATCATGCTGAACCGAATGTCGATCTATCACGGTATTCCACGCCGAAGACAGTTTGTAACCTCCTTCACGATTGAATGTACTGTGCTTTTTTATTTCAATCGCCTCGCGTACAATTCTACTGTAGTATCGGCGTTCATTAGAGAGCACAGTGGGTTTATGAAGCTCAATCCAATGATTTGAACCCTCGTTTAGTAGATGTTCGGCTATTGCTGACCTATTGGTATCCAATTTCTTGACCGCTGCAATGTGTTCCTTCACTCTGTCCGCTATAGACCGTTTGGTCTGTCCGACGTAAGATTTCCCACAGCTGCAATCAATCTTATACACACCCGGTGTTTGGTACGGGATTACATCTTTAGGTGTTCTCAGAAAGTCTGTTACCTTCGAAGATGGAACGAAAATAGGCTTGATCGAGTAGTTCTTCAAGACTGTTCCAACTTTGTCTGTAACACCCTTCACATAAGGCAGGAACACCGGCACGCGATCCACACACGGGGGTTTCTCTCTTTTGGATATACGGTTTACCAACTTAGTACCTACGTAATGACCATTTCTCCTAAGTACATCCCGAACATACTGCAGCTCCTCGTCCATATGCTCAGGGTCGCACAAATCCCTAGCCCTGCTTGTGAGAGACGTCGCCACAGAAACCATGTGTTTCGGATGATGATGTGAGGATCCATGGAGGTACCGATCTGTGTGTGTAGGTTTTCTGTAGATAGTATGCGAAAGTGTGCCATCAGGTCTCACCATAACCTTAACGTCAAGGAATGCAAGTGATCTATCAATTTCCATCTCACAAGTGAACCTTATATTCGGATGAATAGCATTCAGGTATATCAACCACTTATCTACTTCTTGTGCGCCTCCTTTCAATATACAAAAGATATCATCAACATATCTTAACCACAGTTTAATATTTTGAGCCCCACTATTCAAAGCCTTCTGCTCAAAATGCTCCATCCAAATGTTGGCCATCACTGGGGCTACAGGGCTACCCATAGCCACGCCATCAATTTGAAAAAAGAACTGTCCTTGGTATATGAAGTAATTCCCAGCCACACAATTTTCAAGCAAGTCAGCATAATGGATAGGAAGATCATGACTCACAAGCAACGTTCTAACAACATCAAGACAATCCCTCACTGGAACGTTGGTAAATAATGACTCGACATCAAAACTCACCATAATTTCATCCGGTTCCAACTTCAGATTATCAATAATGGCGACGAAATGGCGAGAATCCTTCACAAAAGATGGAGTTTTACCCACTAGTGATTGCAGTACAGATGCAACGTGCTTTGCCAAGTAATACGTAGGTGAATCAATTTGACTCACAATAGGACGTAGTGGCATATTCGTTTTATGCACCTTCGGCAATCCGTATAACTTAGGTGGTTGAGTTATCCTGGGTCGTGAAAGTGTTTTAAACTCATCCTCCGTAAAGACATTCTGATGGCACTTCAAAAGTTCACGTATTCGCTTATTTACTCTCGCTGTGGGGTTATATGACACCGACTTATATACACTCGTGTCCGACAACAACTGACCTATTTTAGCGTTATATTCTTCTACATTCATTATTACAGTGGCATTCCCTTTATCAGCTTTGAGAACTAAAACGTCTTTGTTTTTTCTAAGGTTCATCAATGCTTTTCGCTCACCTGCAGTAACGTTTGACTTGGGCAATTTTGATTTTCGCAAGATAACGGCCACATCTTGTCGTAAAATGTCCGCCTCCTTCGAGGGTATTCTGTTTATTGAAATGGCCTCCTCTATGCTACAAATTATTGCCTCTTTTGGAATCGCTCTTGGAGTCATTGCAAAATTAAAGCCCTTTTCTAGAATGCTCTGTGTGCTCTCGTCAAGGGAAAGGTCAGTACGGTTGATTACTAGCTGCTTGTCTAGGCGATTGCTATTGACACAACATTGAGAATCCACCTTACGTTTCCCACTATCCGACAACTTCGTGAATTTCTTTTCATGCGACGCCTCACATAACTTACGTGTTGTAGTAGCTTGTATGTAAGTAATTCGGTCGCACAAATCAAAATCACTAGTAGATAACACAGCACTGCATTCCGAGAGTAAATTATATAGCTCACTATGCACTTTGTTTAATTCACAATGGCGGTTACGTATTAAACGTTTTAAAAGACGAATACTTGCGTCACGTAGAATCACTTCAGAACCCACAATATCACTACGAGGTTTCAATTTCAAACAAACCGGAATTATGTTATGATCACGGCATTTCAAAAGAAAACACAACGAGCTTTCAATGCGTACACGTTTTTTACGAAGTGATTCAAGATGTTTAATTTTGTTTACAACTTCCGGCCCGTATCGGTTTGTAATTATAGTTTTAAGAGATTCGCGATTTATACTCATGATTAATAGCAAACGGGACTTATCGCGTATGTTTTTAAATAATAAAGTTACCTTTATTAACCCGGACGGATGAAACGGATAACGGATGAAATTATGGTGAGTTTTGATGTCGAGTCATTATTTACCAACGTTCCAGTGAGGGATTGTCTTGATGTTGTTAGAACGTTGCTTGTGAGTCATGATCTTCCTATCCATTATGCTGACTTGCTTGAAAATTGTGTGGCTGGGAATTACTTCATATACCAAGGACAGTTCTTTTTTCAAATTGATGGCGTGGCTATGGGTAGCCCTGTAGCCCCAGTGATGGCCAACATTTGGATGGAGCATTTTGAGCAGAAGGCTTTGAATAGTGGGGCTCAAAATATTAAACTGTGGTTAAGATATGTTGATGATATCTTTTGTATATTGAAAGGAGGCGCACAAGAAGTAGATAAGTGGTTGATATACCTGAATGCTATTCATCCGAATATAAGGTTCACTTGTGAGATGGAAATTGATAGATCACTTGCATTCCTTGACGTTAAGGTTATGGTGAGACCTGATGGCACACTTTCGCATACTATCTACAGAAAACCTACACACACAGATCGGTACCTCCATGGATCCTCACATCATCATCCGAAACACATGGTTTCTGTGGCGACGTCTCTCACAAGCAGGGCTAGGGATTTGTGCGACCCTGAGCATATGGACGAGGAGCTGCAGTATGTTCGGGATGTACTTAGGAGAAATGGTCATTACGTAGGTACTAAGTTGGTAAACCGTATATCCAAAAGAGAGAAACCCCCGTGTGTGGATCGCGTGCCGGTGTTCCTGCCTTATGTGAAGGGTGTTACAGACAAAGTTGGAACAGTCTTGAAGAACTACTCGATCAAGCCTATTTTCGTTCCATCTTCGAAGGTAACAGACTTTCTGAGAACACCTAAAGATGTAATCCCGTACCAAACACCGGGTGTGTATAAGATTGATTGCAGCTGTGGGAAATCTTACGTCGGACAGACCAAACGGTCTATAGCGGACAGAGTGAAGGAACACATTGCAGCGGTCAAGAAATTGGATACCAATAGGTCAGCAATAGCCGAACATCTACTAAACGAGGGTTCAAATCATTGGATTGAGCTTCATAAACCCACTGTGCTCTCTAATGAACGCCGATACTACAGTAGAATTGTACGCGAGGCGATTGAAATAAAAAAGCACAGTACATTCAATCGTGAAGGAGGTTACAAACTGTCTTCGGCGTGGAATACCGTGATAGATCGACATTCGGTTCAGCATGATCGTGTGAAGCCACAAGATACTGTGAGTGTAGTGTGTAGGTCGCGTGTGTTTAATAAAAACGAAGCAGTGAGGGTAGTCGGAGAAGAATCTGACAGAGCGCTGCGTTGGAGGCGAAGAAATATGCGTCGTCAGTCTGCCCGTGACCATGGCTGCTGCAACGTAGCCGAAACGTCGGGTTAATAAAGGTAACTTTATTATTTAAAAACATACGCGATAAGTCCCGTTTGCTATTAATCATGAGTATAAATCGCGAATCTCTTAAAAGAATAATTAGTTGTTTGTTATCTTTATATGGGACTTCAATTGTGTTAACTACGGTATACAATCACGTTGTAGGAGGTGACTAAGAGACTATTACCTCGGAGTTACTGACTAAACATATTGACATCAATACTTGAATTATGTTTCTATTTTTATTATTATGTTTTATTGTTGTTTCTGATATGATATATATAATAATGATTATTAAATATATATAATGATTATTATAATTTCAGGTTTATATTTGTAAATAATATATTATTATTTGATATTGTATCGGGGTAACCTGTAAGGATATCAAATTCAATGTATGAAATAAATAAATAAATATTCGACTTTAAACCACTCACGATTTATACTTATTTTATTTACTATATGAGACCGGGTCGTATCTCGATAAATTTAATGAAGATATCGATACATTTATATCACCCGTTTCGATTCATTTGCATAGGCCGTAGTCGCGGGAAGACTGATTACATATTATATTTATTAATAAGCAGATTTTCTTACGATAATCTCCCTTAACAAAGCAATAAAACTGATCACACGTATTAAACAAATCCTTGTCTTTCCGAGCCCGTATCAATCAATCAGCCTATGTCAGTCCACTGCTGGACGTATGCCTCCCCAAGAGTACGCCACAACACACGATCATGGCCCTCAGCCAACCACTACCAGGGACCTTATTCAGGTCATCGGTCCATCTGGCAGGGGGGCGTCCTACACTACGTTTACCGAGACGCGGTCGCCATTCGAGCCCGTATAAAGTTAAAAAAATAAGTTTTAATAATATTTACTATCGGGGTTATCAAGGCATTAGTATATAATATGAGTGACACTGCTATTCTATTGTAATGATCATTAGATTATATGTACTTATTTGTTTAACCTGTAAAGTATATTCATAGCGTATAGTATTATTTATTATATATTTGAGGCCGGTCAAATAAGACATATAATAGTCAGATAGACGCTATATTGAAAAAAGGTGACGTAAGGAGTACCTATAACCGCCGAGTGTGTATGAGAAGATGTATGAGTACCAATGAAGCGAAAGTGGTCTGTCAGGATCGGGACAAATGGGGATCCTTGATCTCTGCCTACCCCTCTACAGGCAATCAGGCGTGATGTGTATGTATGTATATATTTCTTTCCAATCTCTCTTACTTGTATATCTATAACTAGTATCCTTAACACTTATATTTTACATGTTAATTGAGGTACCTATATATTATTACTGTTTCTTACATCTTATACTATAGTCGATTCGAGTTAAGTAAATAGTGACGTCATGATTTTCAAAAGTAAACTGACCAATAAGACGTGTGATAATGAGAAAACAAGTCTCTTCGACCAATGGCGGACAACCGTTGTCACGTCTCATTGGTCAAATCGTGGAGTCATGATGACGTCACTATTTTCTTAATGCGAATATACTATAGTTGATTACATGTATATTGTATTCTACAGCCACAGTGACAGTGGTTTGTATGCGTGCTCAGCGACTAAGGCTAAGCTTGTGATTGTGACGGAGTGGTGCACTTACTTGGCCTTGTTCTGGCGCATGAATTGCTGGATCTTGCGGGCTGCTTGATTCTGTCTACGCTGGGAGTATGTTCGTCTGGAAGATAAATTACATATAAGTCCTTTAGTCCCTTCGAGGTGGATTGGGCCTCGGAAACATGAAAACATCTCATTGGCAAGTTATAGCATGCATGTTGTGGTTGAGAATAATAGAATTGATAGCCCATCGCCCAATAGATTCCATTTACTCCTGGTCTCTAAGTTGCCTCCTACGTCATGACAGGTGGCAGCTAGTTGACATTCTTTTTACGTCCCAGTTTACACGGGATATTACTGAATTTTAACAGATAAATGGTTTTTACATGCATTCCTACAAAAAATTACACAGTCACATTGAGTACTGACTATCTGTTCAACACGTGGGTTCGAGGCGTCCATAGAATTACTACCTTCGCAATTGCATAGATGGAGACCTGAACCTCTTCCCCGCAACACGGTTTGATGGTCGTGAAAGCGTTTTTTCTGCTTTTTCATTCTATTCAATATTAAAGAATGATATTCACCAGATTTATATTTCTTATAATCATCGATCGTGTATAAGAAGATCTATGATGGTCAATGAAACGACAGTGCTTTGCCATCGAGAGTTCCATGATCTCTACCTACTCTATGGGGAAACAGGCGTGATTTTATATAGTACTACTGCACTACTCACTTGAAAGTGTTGGCTTGAGTGACGGAGGGGCGTCGGCGTGCCCGGTACGAGCGGTAGCTCTTCTGAATGATGGTTGCCGCTGCGTGCATTTGCTTCAGGTATGCGAACTGAATGGGAAATAAATCAAGTATATAACACATATACCTATATAAGAATACTAGCGACCTGCTCCGGCTTCGCACTTCTGGCTATTTAATGGATGTTATTATACATATAAACCTTCCTCTTAAATCACTATATCTATTAAAAAAACCGCATCAATATCCGTTTTGTAGTTTCAAAGATTTAAGCATACAAAGGCACATAGGGACAGAGAAAGTGACTTTGTTTTATACTATGTAGTGAAATGTATGTCAGTGAAACGACATTGTGATAGTGTTTACGAGTATATATTATACAGAAAATTTAATTTACATCCTTCATTTTATATTATCCTATTACATATATGGTTATAGTATAGGACGCCCCCCTGCCAGGTGGACCGACGACCTCAATAAGGTCACTGGTAGTGGCTGGATGAGCGCCACGAATGATCGTGTTGTTTGGCGTACCCTTGGGGAGGCCTACATCCAGCAGAGGACTAGTATAGGCTGATTGATTGATAAATATTTTTTGTACATCATCCTATCATCCCTTGCGGGATATTTAGAGGTCCGCACATCCATTTCCGTAAACTCAAAGCTATTTATAAATAAAGGAAATTGGGGTTTGTACTTGGAACCTTCAGTAGTATGTATGTTCATACCTGTTTGTACCGTCGGTAACAGTTCTGTATAGTCAACGCCGCAGCCGCCGCGCGCCTCTGCAGTTGCCTACCCCGGTACTGCCTGTACGCCTTTTGGATAGTTATAGCGGCAGTGTAGAGCTCTCTTTGCTCTCGATCTAGAAAGGACAGAAAATAAACAGAGTTTAAGAGTCATTCTTTGAAGAAAACTATTGCAAACAAATGTACCTAACATTTATAGAGTAGAGTCAGTTTTTGTAAACGGCGACGGACATACACCTATTACAGGTTCCGTAAATTTATTATTTAAACTTTGTGTAATAGATACTTACATGATTGGTCATAGTCAGTTAAGTAGCCAATAATCGTTCCAAGTGGTGTAGTTGTCAATCCTTAAGTGACTAATTCAATTGGATCAAGATGGTTCTATTTACAAACATTGCGTAATTTTTAAACCACCACCCAACACATTCCAGGTTCATATTAAATATGATGTACAGAGCTAACTAGTACATTAAAATATACACGCTACACTAAACAGAGGTTCAGGTATCCATCTCCGCAATTGCGAAGATAGTAATTCTATGGCCAGATAGTCAGTACTCAATGAGACAGGTGGTAAGCCATGTCACCATTTACAAGCACTGACTATTACCTATTCGGAGAAGGTAGGTTTTCTCATATGTCTTCCCTCACCGTAATATTCGATGCATTTCGCAAATGTATTTTTATTACGAACTAAACCTGGGACTGTTCTTACAATTCATACTTACCATTGAGTGTTAAATTAGAGAAATGCGTAGTGGTATTGAGGAACTCTTGCAGCGTGGCTGGATGCGCTGGTGGGGGCGCCCGTGGCGACGGCGGTGGTGGGGAGAGCACGGATCCTGGAGACATGGAGCCTGATGATGGAGTGGAACCTCCACAGTACCTTGAAGAGAAGAAGAAGTAGATCACGCATAGGTTAAGCAAAAACGGCAATCCTAAGGATGAATTATTTTATCTTCTTTGATTGATTTTATCAACAAAACAGTATGTATAACTAGTTTAGTCCAACAAATGTTGGCTTTCTACCATCAACCAATCAACCTATGTCAGTCCACTGTTGGACGTAGGCCTCCCAAAGGTTACGCCACAAAACACGATCACTCGTGGCCCTCAGCCAACCACTACCTGCGACTTTTTTCAGGTCAGGTAGGTTTCCTCACGATGTTTTCCCTCACCGTATAATTCGATGCATTTCGTAAATGTGTTTTTATTACGAAAATGTACATAGAAATTCATTAAACTTCGTTTCCATTAGTACATGCCCAAACGGGATTTGAACCCTGTACCCACTGATACAGAGCCAAGCTCCAAACAACTGAGCTACGTCGAATTACAAACAACTGAGCTAGTCGAAATACCAACTACCACTAACAAAAGAAAGCTTGCTTATAAATTTCAAGTCACATACTAGCAGTACTGTGAATAGATCTGTCATTAATCTTACCTATACGTATGATCAGAGAACTCAAAGTTGAAGTCGTTGTTGAACCCGTTTCCATCGTCCAGGATAGGCACCATCAACGTGTCCTCATTGTTGCCACCGTTTTCGAGACTTGACAAGAGCGAGCTGCTTTCGTTCTAAAAATATAGTAAAATGATATCAACATTACAAAAAGGCTATGTTTAAAGAAACATTAAGGGATTAAATACATAATTATATTGAAGCTTTTAAACAATCTGTAAATCAGAGATTGAACCAGGAATCAGGGAATAGGCGTAAATTAAATGAATTAGATGCTGAGTTATTTTGTATTATTCTCCAATGCAATCACAACTCTAAGAAATATGCTCATGAAGACTCAAGAAAACCCAAAAAGAAGTTGTATTCAATAGTATATAAAAAAATTTAATTGTCAATAATATTTAAAAAAACGTTGACCATTTCAACATTAATGTTCTCGAAGGGACCAATAATCAGAAACAACCAATAATCAAAACAGGCTTATTGATCTATGAAATATTAACTATCTAATTTTTCCACCTTGATGGAAATGAATGCATCAATATTACCTTTACGAAATATTACCTTTATCCTCTCCGGCATAGCGGCAATGATTTGTTCCGCCAAAGTAAACACTCTATCATCTTGTTCCCCTGCAATCATTAAATGAACTTTGAGATACAAATAACATTTTATATATTTAATTGTCACACCGATCTACTAAAGAGAAACAAGGAAGAGTAATCTTTTTCTAAAAGGGGTCTAATCGCATATACTACCAGGGTTCAAGGCCGAAACGTCGGGTAGCAAACGTAATTCTTTGTTTTTAAAAACAAGTAAGAGATGTATATTTATATTGAATCTCTAGTTATGTCTAGTTTACACTATTTTTGATAACATAAGGACACTAAGTACAACGTGGTGTAATTTTGATTACAAGATTACCTATTTCTCCTTTCATATGTATTGATTTCATCATTGTATATATCCAATGTTTCGATACAAAAAGAAGCTAACTACTATTTTTTCCGTTATATCAATTTTATTATTATTGTCACATTACTTTTAACATTAGTAAAAAGTGTTTCCAAATTCAGCAACATTGTTATGCACTCCATATTTTACCTTATATACCATAAATTGTTTATATTTTGCCTTCAATTAATTGTACCTATAGTGTCAACCCCTTGTTTCTCTTTCCAATAACAAATTACATCAACACATCATCTTCTAGCATTACAATCTGCTTCACTAGCACATCAATCACAACATGGAGGTCAACTAGCATTAGGAATGCGTTCACATAGTCTTACTTCTCATTTCGGATCACTAGCAATGTAACTGTGTTATTACTGTGCAACTTACCTTGATGCTTCTCGTGAATCAACATCAAAGGTAAAGCTATCATCGAAAATAAGGTACTCAATAATTTCTACACATAAAAAGCACCCATATATGAAGTTGCGACGGTCTGCATGCAAACTGAACAACATGCAGTGGATGTAGATGCTGACGTTGCTTGTTGTTAGAGGTTCAGTGGCTGTGTGTGAACGTGTGGAACAAATTGTACTGAGGTACTGGACGATTTAGTAGGTTGCTGTGAAGAATCGGAATTTCCATTGAAAGCGACACCGATTACAACATCAAGTTTCAAATCAAACCGACCATTTGTCTCTTCCCGTACGTTAGCCAATCCGAACGTCTACACTAGGTTCTAAGCCTGAATTTTGACGAAAGATGCTGGTCGTTTTGACTTTCTAAAGCTAGTTTACTTCATAGACGAAGAACAAGTTCTACTCTGATACAGACGCGGCGCCAGAACACTACCAGGTAAGGGAAAGATCGAGAAGATTCTAGACATTGAGCCGACAGTCGCTACCCGAGAGAAGAAGGGCCGTACCGGGAAGGCGATGCAACTACTACGAACACAACACCGAGAGGAGGGCGAAGGGACGCCGAGGCAACAGCCAAACTCATAGAAGCTCCACTGTTACACTACAGGAGCTCTATACGTTGACTGGTGACCCAGCGAACTGACCTTTCCGGGGTGGGGGGCTGTCGATGGGCGGAGGAGAGGCGGCGTCGTCTGACATCCCTTCCACGTCAATAAGCGGGCTCTCAGACCGCGAGCCGGCCGCAGTCTCGCCTAAACAACCAACCGATTCAGACGCTTTTCATTTTGCCCCAGACTTATATCTAATATTCTGTACTTTGGATCCGTTCATGGTACAGTTGATGAAATAGTTAGGCTGTGTGCCACTAAATTAATCCCAGCAAATGAAAGGAACTCTCTAGGAAAGTTAAGAAAGCTGATATTGTAAAGGCTACTTACAAAGAGCGAGGTCCATCCGGCGTCCGGTTTTGTCGCCGTAGCTGTCTTCTGAAGTGTCCGAGTCTAGTGGAAGTGACATACTTCTTTCCCACCTGAAAATATTGACCGTAAAACGGTTTTTAGATTTTTTCTATCAAGATATTTCGCAATGATGTAAAGTGAATTCTCTTTAGTTGTATGGAGCACATTACACATCTAAGACTCGTTATTAATCGAGCATAAACGTTTCCTAATTCATACAAGTGGTAAACTTCTGTCACATATTGATAAATATGTTATTCTTACATTTAGCTTAAACACAAAGTGTGAGAAGGTGTATAAGTGTCAATGGAATGAAAGAAGTCTGTTAGATCGGGACATGTGTATGTATGTACGTACAAAGCTCTTTATACTGGACTTCCCTACTTACCTAGCAGACAATTTTCCATCACCCTTATCAGTGATGGAGTTGGACCTAAAGGCATCCGCCATATTGATGCCGCTGTCAATGGAAGGCCGTTTGACAAGTTGGCTTTCGAAGCTTCCAGCTCTGCCTTTCTGGAGAAGACTGAAAATAGAAAATTATATGTTATGTTATTTTAAAGTTGAGTATGTGATTTTAGAGAAATAATTAATGTAATGGTCTCAATATGTATGATAACCTTACACAAAATCGGAATTAAGAAATCATGTAAGATATAAGTAATCAAATGAAATAACATCTACACACTAGATGTATTCTATCAAAAAACTTTACTGAAGATAAGTTTAGATTATTCGTAAGGACTCTAAAAAAATGATTTCGAGGCACCTAAACATATATCTGTTTCATCAACTACCCAGAACTAACTTCACAAGCACATCCAATCACTCAAACACCATACCTTTCAGGTCTACGGAAAACCCCATCTTTTGAAGGTGGGAATATCCTCTCCAGCGCTGCAGCCAACGAGGTATGGCCTACCCTACGAGCAGTCATCACTGCCTGAGCTGCTCCAGCCTCCTGCCTCCAACCAGCTGCCCATCTGGCCAGCACCACTGCTGTGTTCGTGTGACCTGCTTCACTGGCTCGCATCTGGAATATATAGGGAAGATGTTGAAGAGATTGTTGAGGGTGATGTATGAAGTGGTTGGTCGGAAATTGATAGTATGATTATGTTTTAAATTAGAGATTTTGGGGAAGCCATTTGTCACTCGTTATGTGAGTTCAAGTGATAGATTACTATTTTACTATGGTAGAACTCCTTTTCAATTTAGGTGATGATACCATGTTGATTTAAATATCTAGCCTAATCTATATACAGAATGGTATAAAATTACGCATTCCATAACCATAAACAATTCGGAAGTCATTGACCTAACCTAAATTTTGTATAATGTCCCAGACATTTCTTTTTCAACTACAGTAATGTAGAAACTACTGCATAATAATCTTACCAAAGGAGTATAATTCTCGCTATCCCTCGCTCCTATATTGACTTCCTTATCCAGGGCAATGCTGCTATCATCCTGTCTCCATCTCAGCAGCACAGTGGTGAGTTTCGTGTACCCTAAAGACGCAGCTAGGTGAAGGATGGTGGAAGTGTCTTCACCAGGTTCAGTGGTGAACCCTTCCGTGTTGAACCCTGAAGACTTGGAAGTTAAAGTCTTGCAGAGGGATACCAGTCGCTCCTCGAATTTGGGACTGTTGTACAGGGTTTTCTCTTCAAACTGAAACATTATATCACATAACATTAACAAAAAAACTTTGCTTTAGACCTGAGCTACTCAAAACATGATTTTCTCAAAATAATTATCATGTAACAACATTTTCTATGATACATGTTGTAACAAACAAACAAATTCTGAGACATAACATCTACTTGGTCACTTTTAGGATTAGAATCTTCATTAATATGGAATGCTAACTCATCAGATAATATATTCTTCCTACCCTCGGTCTCTTGGGTGCTTCCTACAACTTGCTAGGAATATACATACATATACAATCACGTAATTTAATACCTTTCGGGATACCAGATCTTCGGAGACATGAAAAAATATTCATGGTCACTTATTAGCCTGTGTAATTGGGTTTTGGTGTCATGTGGAAAATTTGTGGCAGGTTGCTAGCCTATCGCTTAATAGATTCCATATACTCCTAGTCTCTTAGTCTCCAGAGAGAACATTAGAAAGCTTATGTTTATATACTAAACAATCACGAAACTTGCAAACTTCTTTTCAAGGTCTTCTTTCATACCTGATCATCATTAGGTTCCAGTTTGATCTGCAGACGACTGTGCAGTCTCTGAACCCTTTGCAGCAGGGTGAACTTCTGGAAATCCAGCGAAGTGATGGGCGCAGTGGTTGGGGAAGACGGAGTTGGTGCAGGCGAGGGCTTGTACTCAAATACCACTGTGTCTGATATCACTTTTCCAGCCCTTGCCACTTGCATGGACGTGAGACCTGCATCGTGGGCTGAAAGTTAAGATACGTATATTACTAAGGTTATCTATTCTTATTTTGGTTATCTATTTTAGAATAGAGTGGCGTTTGATTAAATTCACTTCGTACTGTAGTGTCTGAATTGTGCTAGCCTATTAAAGTAAGGATATTCTCATCAGAATAGTGGTTTACTTGGTGACTGTATCTCGATTCATACTGTAGTGTCTACCGCCTGTTAGCCTATTTAACTAAAGGAGACTCTAACCAGAATAGTTGTTTATTGGTGACTATATCTAAATCTGGTTTAACACCTGCATATAATGTAAGCAGCTACTTTTCTCAGAACATCCTAACATGCATTAATGAAGATTAAGGATACGGAGCTTTGTATTTTGATGCAAGAATTGTGTTAACATCATTTTTGTTACATAATAATTAGAATATCCTTTACTACTTTCTTCAATAATATGGACCTTAGTGTGTATGAACATAAACTAACCAGGACAGTAACACCGTAACAGGCCGTTCTGCACCAAGGTGGAAGGGACAGGGAAGTTGTCAAAGAGCACCGTATACTGCTCCGAAGACTCCGTCCAGGGACCAGCGATCAGCACCTTCACTCCCCCTTCGGGGTAGGCCCATTCGGGGCAGTACTCCGTGATAGCCGTGGCCTCTTCACTGGAGTCAGTTATCATCTTCTCTTCTTTAATTACTTCGTTAACTAATGGCGGTTTTTCTCGGTTTATCTGGAATTGGTGGTGACAATGTTATAACAATCTGGATAAAGATTATTTGAAGTGAACAGTTAACATTTACTACTAGCATAACTGTTGTTGTTTTGCATGTGTAGTACGTAATTTGATTGGTTTCTGATTTATTTTAACACTGCAGCCACGTTTGACTTGTAAATAGATATGCTTCAGCAATTACTCGCATTTTATTCTTACTAATGTGTTTAAACTGTGTTATTTAACACTACGAAGATATTATGAAACATTCGCTAAATACCATATCATTGTTAAGTTTTAAATATGAATCTATAAACGACGTGTGTTCTAAAGCCAAATTATTTTGAATACAATTTATATTACTCACCACAGTCGTATTCGTTAGAGTATGTGGATCTAGCACTTCCAACTCAGGAAAATCGCCTAACATATCAAAAGCATCAAGATTCACAAAAACATTATCATCAACTACGTGCGTGGGCGACGCTACGGCCTCACAGCTCTCTATGAAGTCCATCGTGTCGATGCCTGACACCATCACGTTGCCAGCATCCGCATTCCTCACGCCACTCCTATCTAAATCACAGGTGGGCATATTCGCCGAAAGGGTCTTCTGAATATCCTCATGAGACAACTCTAGGGTCTCATCGAAGAATCCATGGGTCGCTCCGAGAGTATGACCGTCAGAACCGAGAAGAACTAGAGTATCATCACCATGTTCTGTCAGACACTTCACGTCAGTCCTTTCTACCATGTCAGGGTATCGTGAGGGAGTTGAAGGAGCACTGGCGATTACGTGACCTCTGGAACGCGGTTCCGTTTTGATTCTACGCTCGAAACTGTCCATTTTCTCATGCATACTGTTGCTAGCGATCGTGTATCGAGCGCCGGCGTTCTGCAAACACGAACCAGGTTGACTGTCAGGTACCTCTCTTTTTAACACAAAGGTGGGTTTGTATTGGTTCCTGTAACGGTTTTGGGGTTCCTCGCAGACGAATGAAGTTACTGATAAAGGCGACATTAGATTTTGTTGCTGGTTGGCGGTGCTGGTTCCGTTTAGGATCAAGAGACCACCTCCTCCTTGTATTTGACCTAGAGATAGTAGTAACGGAGAAGAGTTTTGGGTAACAGGTCTATGATCTCTAGTGTATTGTCTTGGGTGCTGTGGCAAAGGTCTTGGTGAAGGACCGGTGGTTGAAGACACATGGTGGTCGGATGGAGGTGGCTTGGTGGACTGTATCCTCCGCATGGGGTGGACACAAGTCCTGGAGTCTTGGCAGGTGGAGTCGGGACAGCTGCACTCGAGTTGTCTGGCTAATGCTGCTGCTCTGGCCGCGCGTTGTTTCTCCATTAACTGTCCGACGATTGCTTCTACTGTTTCTGCGGTCTGGAATGGTAAAGGTAAATCTGAGTAAAATATGCTAGAACTATTTGTATATAACAATATGTAGTTCCAGGTTAATATAGTTGGAAGAAGCATTCAATAGTAATCTATTTGATACAGATGGGACTATGTCTGAGATCATAAGCGTTTCCATATTACTGTGTATCAAACAAACTGACATTTAGTAGTTTTCAGGAGAAGAAAACTTTATAACATTTTAATAATTTTATCTGGGTCTGAAAATGTAGCGTGAGAGATGAAAACATACAGACACACATTAACTTAACGAACAAAATAAAAGAAATAAAAACAATAATTACCAAGTTACTGACCGATATTTCCACTTCATTGTTGAGATCTGGCTCGTCCTCACTGAAAACTAAGATGAAAGGTTGCTTACATTAATGAATGCTGTTATAGTAGAAACACGTAATAATTTTAAAATTAGACTGGTTTTAAGATTTTATTCTTGGCAAATAGGACATTACTTTTTAGACATTAATTATTTAGTTATATCGTTAATTATTATCGTATCGTAATAAAAATACGTTTATTATCTTCCAAGATGGTCAAAGCAATATTAGAACCACTTTCATATTTCCAAACAAGGAATCAAAAAGGATATACCTAAGAAAATTAAGATTCATAATTACAGCCTTTTCTCCTGTTTAAAACATGAGTATTACTATTCATATGTGGTGTATCTAAATTCACAGGTGAACTGACTAAGTGAGATGTAGAACATCCCTGTGAGCCAATGTTAGTATCTCAAATTCGGTGCTTCTATCCAGTGAAACGCCGGCTTTCAGTAGCATACCTAATATGCCTACAAAATTCAGAGATGGGCACTTGGACCTGACTACGCCAAAATGAAAAAAGAGAGCGTGTATACACAGATCTTTAAGCAAAATAAGACCTAATGGTAACGACTTACACATGGGCTTAAGTTGACTGACTAGCTCCTCCTTAGTCCACTCTTTCTTGTCCGCCCATAGAGCCAGGCTGGGCGCCACGGCGGCTAGCTTGTTGTCATCAGGATAGGGGACGTTTAAGTAGTGGACCAGCACTATGTCTGGGTTCTGGAAATAAAATAAAAGAAGTTGGAGAGGTGAGGCTTTCGTTTTGGTATGATAAATAAATTTGAGAACAGTTAAGAGATACTGTTATGGAAACATACGAATATAAAATACTAGCGACCCGCTCCAGATTTGTACTTCTGGTTATTTAATGGATCTTATTATACATATAAACCTTCCTTTTGAATCACTCTATCTATTAAAAAAAACCGCATCAAAATCCGTTGCGTAGTTTCAGAGATTTAAGCATACAAAGGGACATAGGGACAGAGAAAGCGACTTTGTATTATACTATGTAGTGATGTATGTACTAACGTACGTATACTTCCATATTTCTTTCTCCCTTCCGGAGTGGAAAGAACCCTGGAGAAACGATAATATTAAAATAAAATATATGATCTAAGTATATGGTTTTTGAGATAGCATGAAATAGACTTGTTTCATATATGAATATAGTCAAGAATGATAAAATTCACATCTCAGCATGTGACTCGAAATCGTTAAAAGTTTATAGCGACTTTACTCTACGCGTATATTTTAATCCTAAGACTTTCCGAATTGACTTGACTTTCAGACAGTAATTTTGATTTCCTATCACGTTAGACTCCTATTTTTTTGGAAATCTTCTTTGACTCTTCATATCTGCCTACCCTTAAAGAACTTGATCTCTCCAGCAAGACACCAAGTATTGATTCGCAGCGACAATTGCAACGAGGCAAGCGGGACAGCTCAAAAAGCCGCTCAAACAAAGTGGCACATTACGCGGCCAAAGTGCAAGGCAATTTCAAACAGAGAGTTAACAACGAGCCCATAAAAGTGCTGCAGGCCTCGCTAACGGCCTGTAAATCGTTCCAGCGAGCCCCACCAAATAAGTAATACACAATATTTTAATTTTCAACTAGAGAAAAGGGGATGTAAAACAGAGGGAGTAATAACTATCCATTTGTCTTCAAAATGGCGGTAATAAAGATGGCGGAGTATTTATGTAATGGCCGCCGCGTCACACGTGTGTTTTATTGGTGTTATTGTGGTCGTTGATTAACACGCAATTAAAAAGTGAGGTGCAGCCAAGCTATTCATAATTAACTGGACTTGATTTATTGGGGCTGGTAAGGGTTGCCAACTGCAGTGGGTTTACGGAAATAGGACCTTGACTTGAGGGTTGAATACAGCTTACGACATCATTTTAAAAATGTTTAAGAGTCATCACAATTTTTGTGGAGATTATGAAATATTTAATATAATATAGTGAAGAGTATGTTTGCTTCATTCTATCTTGTTATTCGGAATATATTTACCTATGATTCCCGGAATAACTTGGAACGATAAGTGCTAACTACGTGGTGAAACATTTACCATAATTAGCTAAAAACCATTGTGATATAAATAATCTTAAGTTGTTTATTCAAGCCATTATCTACATGCAAATATTAACAGGCATATCGCTTATTTAACTATATTTCTTATTATATAAATAGTTTTAACACTAGTTAGCAACCCTATAACCTATTTTTTAGACTACAGATCCCCATTTAATGGCCTACTAGTGTCCTAGTGACATCTTGCGGCGGCGCTGAGGGACGACTTTCAGGAATTTCATTTAAGCTCGTAGATTCACATTTCCTTGTTGACTTTTTGGGACATTACTTGTACCATTGTGATGAACGTAACTTTCTAGGCTTTTATTTAAAAGTCTTTGCTAGCCTGGGATATACAAAGAATGCTCACTAGCTGCCGTTCTTCAGTGCATGTCGTATGAGGCAACTAAGGGACTAAGGGGTAAATAGAATTTATTGGGGGAGGGGCTAGCAATCTGTCACCAATGTTCCATCATGACATGGCAGCCCCAATATTCATGCTAAAAAGTGGCTTGGGAGATATTATATCACCGAGTTTCTATCCAGCCCAGAAAGGATTTAAGGACATGAATTGATATATTTGTTTGATATTTAAAGAAGAATAATAAAAATTTATGATGATATTAAAGATATTTATTTAGGTATCAGTGCTTAGACTTCAATACCTTACGTATTGTGTACCTTAGATTATTATTCGTTTATTTTAGTTTAGAAGGGTGAAAGATAATGGGGATTGCTTAGCAGGTCAAAAGTCAGTAAATGTCAGTTTATAATTGAATTTTAAATCAGCCTCGAGGCAACCGCCTTTAAGCCTAAGTCCAGGAAACCTGAAAAGTTGTAATTCCTAAGTCCTCAAGAATTTATGCTATGGTACTTTGGTGAATAAAAAATGAGATTAAACCTTGGTATTTCTCATTTTTCTTTGTATTAATATAAATGTATACTAATTATATATAATATATGAGACATTTAATAAGATGTACCTATTGTATGAAGAGGTAAATAAAAGTCAATCAAGTGCTTTGGTAGGATCGATACAGATGATGATCCGCAATTTCTGGCTACTCCTCTACAGGAAAATCGGCGTGCTGTGTATGTATGTATTTATTGACATTGAATAACATTATTAACTTCGAGCTGACTACAGAATAACTAACTATGCAATTTAGGATATGAACACTTACCAACCATGACTAACCTATTCGGGTTTATGGTCGTAAATGATTATATTTTATTATGAAACATAGTATAATCAAACCAAGAATCGATAAGAATTGAGCTTATTTCTCTATTATTCATCTTCCACTCGTAGTATAAGAATTAAAACTTAGTAGTATTATTAAAACATTTACCTGTAGTAGCCAGTAGCATCGCCGATGGAAAGTTGGTAGTATGGCGGAGTGCACGTAGCATCCGTAGATACACTGTAACGTAAAGAATAATAATATTTATTTATCACAAAGTCGCTTTCTCTGTCCCTATGTCCCTTTGTATGCTTAAATCTTTGAAAGTACGCAACGGATTTTGATGTGGTTTTTTTTAATAGATAGAGTGATTCAAGAGGAAGGTTTATATGTATAATAACATCCATTAAATAGTGGAATAGGCTATATATTTTATACTCGTGCGAAGCCGGAGCGGGTCACTAGTACATTAATAAATGAAAGTCAAACATTAGTCCGATGCTAGTCTGAGACGTAAAAAGAATGCTTGCTAGCTGCTGTTCTTCCCGGCATGTCGTAGGAGGCGACTAAGGGACTAGATATAAATGGGATCAATTGGGCGATGGGCTAGCAACTTGTCACCAATGTTTCATCCAAACCCCATACTACGGTGAGGTAACTATTACCTGTTCGGGGAACAGGTAGGTTTCCTCACGATATTTTCTTCACAGTAGTATTCGATGCATTTCGTAAATGTATTTTTATTACGAAAATGTACATAGAATTTATGAAACTATGAAATGTATTATAATAAACTACTATCAAATACTCATATTGATGTAGTCGATAGTAGTATAAAATTTTAGTATCGGTACAAGTATATTTAGGCACGGTTTCGTGTAACCCAGCAGTTAATTTGAACCACGAGGCTTTTTCGTGTTTTATGAGCCAAAACAAACTCTAACTTATGACTGTGGAAACTCCATTCAAGCCTACCCCAGAAGGTTAAAGATAGGTATCGAAGCCTTACTAGGCTTTATTAAATAATACTTTATACCCATGCCTCACTATTTATATTCAGATTACGTAAGAGCCGGCCTGATTAGTCATATAACAGTCAGATAGACGCCACATTAAAAAAAGGTGAGGTTAGAAGTAGCTATAACCACCGAGTGTGTATGAGTGTCAATGAAGCGAAAGTGGTGTGTCAGGATCGGGGCAGATAGGGATCCATGATCTTTGCTTACCCCTCTGGACACGGGCGTGATGCGTATGTATGTATGTAATGTTTCGGACACTAATACACCTATTTAACTAGCCGCTTGCTAAGTTCTTTTAAGACCTTTGTCAAGACATCTGGGTTCTAGTCATCGTATATTTAAGAAATATATACTTATTATATACAGGTAAATACATATATGTATAATCAACGCCCAGACTGGAAAGCAAAAGAAAAACGAAGTCCTTACTTAACTCTGCCTCCACCGGGATATCTAGGTACTGTAAGCTAAGGAATCCAAAGCCAGTAGCAACCGCTTAACGACGTTAAAGTCCTCAATCCTTCTTACAAACCCAACCGGAATTCAACCTGTTAACATCCGTAAATTCATCTGACATCTCCATTCGAATGCAATCGAATCCCCAAGAGAACAGACTCAGTTCAAAATAGAACCTTATCCCAAGGCAATAAGAGCTACTGGGGAAAAATAATTGCAACTACCCTCAAAGTTGAGTTAGTTGGAAATGGACTTTATAGAGTTGTGTTAAGGTGGTTTTTAGAATGGCAAGGTAAAGGAGTATGTTTTATTCATACGGGATTCTTAGTGCATAGCACAGGTGGATGTTAACAGGATTCGGGACGTGCTGGAAGGGTATCGCTTAAGGAATAGCTAAGGGGTAAGCAGGGTTCATTGAATAACGTTGAGTTGAGGTTAAAGTTCGAAAGGTTAAAAATGAAAAAAGAATTTTTAACTTAGTTCGTTAACTAGTTAGCATTTAAGGAGACGCTGAAGTTAGTTAACCTTTTACGAGAATAGAAAATATATTAACTAATCTATTTTTCATACGTACACATCGTGCCTGTTTCCCTGTAGATAGGCAGAGATCACGGATCTCCATCTGTCCCGATCCTGACAAACTACATTCGCTTCATTGACACTTATGTATATATACTCCTCATACACACACTATTTTACGGTATTAAAGATTCTGGGCTTTACACGACGATTTGCACAAATGCTATTATTGACGTCAGTTGCTAACTATATAATGGTTGAAATTGAATTCTATGTAACTTTCTATACCTAATTCAACAATCATATGAGCAGAGAAGAACAAATACATCTCTGACTACTCAACAAAAGCAAAACAGTGAAGCACATGTTATTCAAAACAAATTTGTCGTACACTGATTCGATCTGTCGACGAAAGTTTTTCCAAAGAAACCTTAGCTTGGAACGAATTCTGTTGCCTCGAGGCGTAGAAAGACGGATGTCACTTGGGAACTTACGTCTTTTTTGTATTTAGATGGGCAGGGAATGTACGTCACATTTCAAAGGACTGATAGGTGAAGTGATGTGATAGGTAGGACGTAAAAAGGGTGCTAACTAGCTGCCGTTCTTTCTCGTATAGGGGAATGAAGTTTAGGCGTTAATAGGATCATATACATAAATAATATTTGGGACACTATTACACCAATTGAACAAGTCCTTTGGTAAGTTCATTTAAGACATATATTTTAGGAATATATACTCATTATATATAGAACAATGAATATGTAGTATATATAATAAACAACCAGACTGGAAAGCAGAAGAAAAGCATAGTTCTTAACTCTGCCTCCATTGGGAATCGAACCCCTCATGATTAGTGTTCAGGTGTTTAACCAATCGCGTCACGGAGGTCGTTATGTATAATACATAAATAATGATATGTAATGCAACTGTCATTATTATTCCATAATTAACAGTATTGGTATCAACATTCTGCAAGGTCTATTTTCATTTAAGTTGACATTTGATTAAAAAGTGGTATTCTGTCCTATAAGTTATATCCCAGAAGTTAAACGTATTTATTTAAGTAAATAAATAACTTTATTCATTGTACATATAGACGATAAAAGGAATTACAAGACACTAGTATATATGTATGTCTCAATTGAATTTCCATCTAATCATACTATACTGTGTACCTAAACTAAAACACAATCATATAAGGATACAGACACTACATCACCAAGATCCTATCCATCCGGAAACCACCAGAAAGACTTATCTACCTGTACTTAAGCATTCCTGAACCGTCTTTCAAAACTCGCTATTTGACAAACTTAACGTTCATGGTGGAAAGTTCAAATGAATTTCCTTACGAGGCCCACTTTTGGTTCAATGGATGTTTTGAACAAGGGTAGGGTTGAATAAGGGATAGGTAAATAGGTGCGTATGTAGAGTTAAGGGTTAGGGAAGCTTAGGGTAAAAAAGTCCAAGAGTTGAGACCGCGTCTCAGTAAACGTAGTGTGGGGCGCCCCCCGGCAAGGTGGGAAGACGACCTGCGTAGGTTGGCCGGCATCGAATGGATGCGAACGGTCACTGACAGAGAGAAGTGGCGTCATTTGGGGGAGGCCTATGTCCAACAGTGGATTCAGACAGGCTGATGATGAAGCTAAAGGATAAGAATATTACAATTGACGGTCTTAGAGTTTACGTAAAATCATGTTAAGCCTCGTTATTAGGTGAAAAATGTATGAAATTTTTGAGTTTAGTTTAATATTATTCGATGTAGATTAATCATTGTTATACGAGATTATATTTTATGGACCAGGTGATTAATTAAATGTTTATACATGTAATTCTAAGTTTAATTTAAGTCACAATACATTATCACAATATATATCTAAGAGAATCTTTGATCCAACATTAACGTCATGTAGGAAAGTAACTATACTAAAACCCGGAATCAAAGACCCTATAAATCATTTAGTACTCCCTAAATTTAATATTCTATGGTATTTTGATATATCGAACAGTTTAACAGATAATTACAGTCCTTAAAATCCCAGTGTAACAGTACATACATACACATACATCGATACAAAATAAATCAATTTTCTCAATAACTTCAATTAAACATCATTCTTATTAGGGTTTCCTGTGCTAGTCTAAAACTTAAAAAGAATGTGAACTAGCTGCCGTTCATCCCGGCGTGTCATAGGAAGCGACTAAGAGACTAGGTGTAAATAGAATTCATTGGGCGATAGGCTAGCAACCTGTCAGGTTATTACATTGCAATCTCCAATATTCATGTTAAAAGGTGACCTAGGAGCTATAATCTCTACCACGTTCTGTCCAACACGAAAAGGATATTAAATGTATATTATTATGATTTTAAGAGATTCGCGATTTATACTCATGATTAATAACTAACGGGACTTATCGCGTAAGTTTTTATATTATAAAGTTGCCCGTGACCATGGTTGCTGCAACGTAGCCGAAACGTCGGGTTAATAAAGGTAACTTTATTATATAAAAACTTACGCGATAAGTCCCGTTAGTTATTAATCATTATATCATTATGGTTTCAATGTCATTAAAATGAAATATTTGTGACAAGTTACTAGCCCATCTTCCAATTAATCCATAAACATATGTGGCATTATATAAAGCCCAGATTTCCCTGGCAGGCAGCCAGAGTGACGAAGTTTCTCTCGGATCCGAAGCGCGTATGTAATTGTTATAGTTAATACGTTTTATTGTTTTGCAAAGGATAAGTTTGGCTTTCATTGTTGTAAGTTTTGGAGGAAGTGGAGTTTGCGGGTCCGGGACGTGAGAAGAATGAACTAGCTGCCTTTCTTGTGATAGGAGGTGACTAAGGGTATAGGAGTAAAGAGATAATACGCGCGAAGGACTAGGAAATTGTCACTTATATTCCATATTAAAAACCAAGTATAATTTAGGTGATGAGACAAGAAACTTTATTTTATTTAATTTAAGGTCCCGAGTTTATTCCTTTTTAGCAAGTCTTAATGGAAGTATAATGTATTTTTTTAAACCCAATAAAATTTACTATAATTGCAAAACAGTACTTACTTCAATTGTACAGTAAAGAGAAATATTGAAAGGAAGTTGAGAAAGTTTCCTATTCTTATAAAAAAACAAAACGTCAATATGACTTGTCATTCTAATGTGACTTTGTGGCAAAAACTAGGCTTTCAGTGACCTAGAAACATTTCAGCAACATTGATAAGTGTTCAAACCTACATATCACCTTGAAAACCCTTCACAATTAAACTTTCTAAACCTCTACCGAACTTAATCAACTACTCTTTCATCAAATCCACCAGAAACCCAAGGTAGTACACACCAAATTGTCTACCTGGTAGTGGGTATATACCCACAAATTGTCTACCAATTGGAGCATAGCGTGAAAAGAACATACTTCCGTTTGCAGGTCATGCTAAAAGCACTTGTAGGCAATATTTACATGCATATGTATGGGCCCCTTATTATGACTAGTGCAGGTATCAAACTCTCCTTTTGAATGTCGCTGTAGTTAATGCGAGTTGGGAAGGCAAGTCCTTTATTTACTGAGAATATGTGTTGTCTAATGGGGTTACTATTATTTAAAGTGCCTGATTTATAGTTGATATAAATCAGGCACTTTAAATATATCGTTATAACCGCAGAGAATATATCAGGATATAGGTATGGCAGGAATATATCAAACATAATTATATATTAATCATATATCAGACATACGATTCCATGATTTCTGTGATGTGATTTGCAATTTAAATTATTTAATTTTAAACTAACAATTTACAATAATTTATTGTGATATAACAAAAAAGATGTAGTATCGTTTCAACGATTCAAAACTGAACATGAATTGTTGAGTTTATTCATAACGTAGTATACAGACGTTAAACACAGGCATGCTTACTCCCGATTACTCTAATTCATATAAACTACCCGACCTCATAACTCAAGACACAATTCACGTCATTACAAATCGCAAGACCTACACTGCATAGATCCCAGCATTCACAAACAAACGCCACAAACGGCACTGGGGCCTGGGCAATTTTCGTTTCAGCCGAGAGGTATGGGCTAGCGTGTCGGACTCCTTCGTGATATCGTCAGCCGCAAATCTAATTGCCTTACCGAGGACAGCTTTTGGCATCAGCTCTCTCTAGCGATTGCTAATTTCAGCGCTATTGGTTCGCTTCGGGGTCTCCATTGTTTGTACTTTGTAGCGTGATTGCTAGGTGAGTAGCGCTTTTTTGCTTCATGTGTTTGGAATGAGATGTAAGCTGTATTTTTTTGCATTTGTGAAGTAGATTTTGTTTTAAATATTAATTATTGCTACTAATATTCAGTTTAAATAAGGGTCAAGAGATTTCAACGAAGAAAGAAGTGTAGAAATTGAGTAATAATAATAATAATATTTAGGACTACTACACCAATTGCACTAGCCCCTTCGTGAGTTCATTTAAGACTTGTGTCAAGGGTACTAGTCAACGTATATTTAAGAAATATATACATATTATATAGATAAATACATATATAGCATGTATAATCAACAACTACACTGGAAATCAGAAGAAGAAAAGTCTCCACCAAGAATCGAACCCGGGACCAATTGAGCCACGGAGGTCGTCAATTTAGTAGGAATGAATATGACTGGGATGAGAATCAAATATCTAAAAGGACTAGATCTAAAGACTACATAACTACAAATTTAAGTAAAATCTACGTTCATAAGTTAAAACGTAGAATTTATTTAGACATTTTCTAGAATTCTCAACCTATAAAAAGTAAAAATAAAACATTCCAAACTTCATTTGACGCCATTACGCGGAACGGCGCGAAATGTAGTCGATTCAAACAAATGAATGTCTGGAGGCTTTGTTTACGAGGGGCCATTAAGGGGGCATTACGGCCTGTCCTCTCGCTACCAATTAGGGATCACAGATGGCGGTAGGTGTGATTTAGAGCCACTTTTTGGATTATTTATAGGGGTGAGGCTGTTAAAAAAGTTAATGTCAGTTTAGTAAGGTTCTGCATCTACAGGCAAGAGCCTATCAAATGTTGTAATGTCTATCGAGATTGTCTTATCTCTCTAACCATTAATTTTTTACACATAATCATACCTTTTTTATATGTCCACTTACAAAGCTAAATAACCTATATTTAGGGTGGACAATTTTATCGATATGATATTAAAAATCATTAAGTTCAATATGCAAAGAAAGGCTAGAAACATTGAGAAAAAAAATTACAAACCATAAATGATACAAAGCACTTCATCCAAGTCTAAATTTGCAATATCTATTCTTTTCAGCAACGTATTTTATTCTACATTCCTGATACCTTCAGAGCCTTTAGACAATTAGCAAAACACTAAGAGATCTTAGTGTAAGGAATTCGTATAGAAAGATCACGTGACTTTAGTCAACTTCATACATTTAAAATTTTGAGCGATTTGCCACTTTTATTGAGGTTCTAAAAGTTGTCAGGATTACAGAATACAAGACTACGCAGAAAGGAATCACATTTTTATCGTTTTTAGCTTTGTAGACAGACAGTAGATTGTGTTGTACTGAACTTTGACGACCTCCGTGGTGCGATCGGTTAGCCGCCGGAACGCTAATAGTGAGGTCCCGGGTTCGATTTCCGGTGAAGGCTGAGTTAAGAACTACGCTTTTCTTCTGCTTTTCAGTCTGGTCGTTCATTATATATGCTATATCCATGTATAATATGTAAATATTTCTTAAATATACGTTGACTAGTACCCTTAACACAAGTCTTAAATGAACTTACAAAGGGGCTATTTCAATTGGTGTAATAATGTCCAAATATTATTATTAACTCCGTAACTCAGTCTCCTATCTACCCACCTCAGTGCCCTGCACCTTGAGCTTCATGTGGTCTTCCCTGGTGGTCTTCCCGTCCTTCCTCTTCTTCCAGCAGTAGCCATCGCGCCGGTACCTCACCTTCTTCCGGCTGTACAGCAGCATGGAGCCACTCTTCGGTCTGCGGAAGAGAAGAGAAGAATTAGTTGTTACGCATATGTAAAGAGTTTATGCTTAGTTTTGAGCAAGGTTGAGGTGAAAATAATGCTAGATGGGTGTCGTTCTTTTAGTATGTCGTAAGACGTGACTAAGGGAGCAGAGGTAAATGGAATCTATTGAACGATGGGCTTGAAGCCTGTTTAATGTTCAATATAAGATCATAACCCTAATACCCATGCTATTAAGAAAAAGTAAAAGGAGGTGATTTCACGTCTCTGTATACATTTGTATTACGATTGTTTTCTTTTACGGGAGTCAGATTTTGACTAGGCGCGATTGAATTAAAAATGCAATGTTTAAGTTTTGTTGCCTGTAAAACAATCCACGTCTTGCAGATAGTCAGTATAAAACTGTACAAGCGATTGACTTTGGCCAGTTACATCTTAATGAGAACATATTACATATTATTAATGCACTTTTTCAGCTGGTGAATTGAATTTGCTATTAATTGCAAATTAATCAAACTATGGTTTGTATCATGAGCACAATATGCCAACAAAAATTACACTAAATCAAATAATGGTACAATGATTTAAGCATTATCTCTAATAGTCGTACAAGCCAACAAAACCCCCGAAGTAAACTACAAATAATCGGGACGTTACTATTACACCAATTTAGTACTTAGTTAACCGGAGAATTTTTCGGGGATCTACACCAACATAAACAAAATCATTTGAACTACATGTTACTGAATAAAATACACATATGTATATTTTAACTAGATATAAATATAAAGTAGTAGATACTAGTCCAGGTCCTATTATCTCAAGTCTTATTAATAAATTCAATGTCACACGATCTGCCAATAGAACAAGCACCTAATTTCCCTTCGAAACAGGCCGTGTGCCAATAGACTGCCTATTTGCCTATTTGATTTATGTACTAGCCTGTACTAGTTTGCTGGGCTGAGTTAGTGTGTGGGTTACTCGTGTTCCTGGGTGTTGATTAGATTAGTTTAGAGTGGTGTGGGATAGATGGAGCTGTTTATATTGGCTTGGATTTCCGTGTTATTGTTGTTTTGATAAACATTATTTTTTGTCATGATTAATAATTAACAGGACTTATCGCGTAAGTTTTTATATAATAAAGTTACCTTTATTAACCCGACGTTTCGGCTACGTTGCAGCAGCCATGGTCACGGGCAGACTCATGAGATAAGTCCCGTTAGTTATTAATCATGAGTATAAATCGCGAATCTCTTACAACTACAATTATTTTTAGTGTAAGAAATAATTTGTGTTTGTTTATTTTATTTATTAATTATTTGTTGCAGACATGGTATATTTTGTCCCGTTTAGGGATTATATTATTTGTTTGTTATTAGGAACAATTGCCAAATAAACATTTTAAATCTCTCGACTATCTTAGATCTACATCATAATATTTTGTGCTATGGTATACACAACGTATCACTCTTTTATTTACTTTTCATTAATGAAATTAATATTAAGTTAGTAATAAATAATAGTTAGTAGACTTGAAAGATAAAAGTATCTATGGATGTACTTTACCACCTTTTAAGTACTTACATGCCATAAAAAAGTTTAAGTAACATTTAGCACAATCACTACTATATGGTAGCCTCTATCTTAGTACGTACTAACATAACGTTACGTTTGACAACCTCCGTGGTGCGATTGGTTCACCACCTGAACGCTAATCGTAAGACCCTGGTTCCTAGTTGAATCAGGGGCTAGATTAAGAACTAAGCTTTTCTTCTACTTTACAGCCTGGTCGTTTATTATATGTACTATACATGCATTTATCTATATATTTTCTTTTTCTTTTTTTTTCTTCTTTGACACTCACTGAACCGAAATTGCACAGTTTCAATAGTATTTTCAGTTAGAACTATACAATATAATATAATTTATTTGTTTATAGAAGTGCTGGTACGTACTTCAGGGTTTGTCGGAATATCAGCGTTGGCAGTGTGAATTTCACACAATCAACATCAGCTGATACAAATCCTATTCACACTTGCGCGGGGTTGCCATGTGCGCTTGGTTCCATTAATGTAAATTATTATATAACTAATTCCTTTTTCTATCTGTGTATATGTATTACTGCGTCTAGTGTGAATAAAAGGATTTTATATATATATATATATATATATATATAATAAGTATATATTTCTTAAATATACTCGTACATTGACAAGCACCTTTAACACAAGTCTTGAATGTACTTAGCAAGGGGCTAGTTAGATTGGTCTAATAGTGTCCTACAATATTATTTTAACTACTAAACATTAATGTTTTATATAGGAATATTTATTTAATGTTATTTATATTATTATTGTCTTTTTTATGTGTAGTATTATATAAGTTTATATAAAATAAAATAACCTTTAGTAGCCCGACGTTTCGGCTACGCATTAATCATGAGTATAAATCGCGAATCTCTTAAAACTATAGTATTATATAAGTCACTAGTACGTATAGCAATATTTAGTATGCCGGTTGTGGTGGGCTTATACTCTAAAAGCAGCTTGTATGCGTAAGTCCCAAATAAATAAATTAATAAATAAACGTTAACTACTCTATCTATAAACGTACTAACTACTTTCTTTTCTCTCTCTTTTAAAACTAGGAACAAAGAGCTAGCCAATTTGTTACGACTATCGCTTATCAATTAGACTTGCCACTCGTAGCGGGAACTAAATTTAATTGCGATCGCCAGCCGAGTGTTCTAGGCGACTTGCATCCTAATGTAAGCCTGCAAAGGCTGCTGTAATTGTTGTATTTGGTTGGTCGTGTTTAGAAGAAAGAAAGCCTAGGTGTTTTGGAGGCAGATTATATAATACGATTGACTTGTTAAAGTAAAATTGCTTTAAAATTCTCTTTTGACTATATTTGGAGTTATTGTAATAAATTTAATAATAATTAATTTGGACATGTTATGCGGATGAATGATAGTAGATTGACCAAAGGATTATATATGAGTGAAGTGGAAGTACGTTTACCTAGGGGCCGGCCCAATAAGACATATAACAGTCAGATAGACGCTACATTGAAAAAGGGTGACGTTAGGAGTAATTACTTCCCTCTTTCCTTTGTATAGAAGCATCCTATTTAGGTTTTACTTTAAACAGTATAACTACAAGTCACATAATTAAAGCTTAATCCTTAACCGACTAATTCCCCAACATATAGCCACCCTATCCACTCCAGTGCTCCACTAGGCCAATTCATCATAGCAAGTAGGGTGACAAGGAATTTGCAAAAGTGAGTTATGGGCTCAGCATAGCACTTTGCTAGTTAAGCGACCGAATCACACGTTGTTCGGGTTAATGGGTTGGCTAACTTGGTGGTACTTGTTGCATGCGATGTGTATGTAGCCTTAGATTGGTCTTAGGGTACCATTTAAGGCTTGATAAAAAACATTTAAAGGCCCTTTAAAGGCATTAAAGAAGGAAAAGAGGAAATTGTGAGACTTTTTCTTCGGAAAATGGATGGTTATGAGTGAAGCAAGAAAGGTTTATCGATCGTTCCAGGCGGAGATCGATAGTCTCTGTCTATGCACTGAGGGTGGTAGAGGCGTGAGTATGTGTATATATTGTTCGGAAAATCAATAGTTATTCCAAGACTTGGTACCCCATAGGTCATGGTTGGATGAATGTGAATATTGTATGTATTGTAGATATAACATCGTAAAGTCGAAAACGTAAACTTTATTGTTACGAATAATAAATGTAAACTATGTTTTATATATAACTAAAAATTTAATACTGTTATAGGTTGTTAGACAATCGAAATATTATGTTCTATTTACGATTAACAATATAATAATCATAACATCCTGATAACAAAATAAATTTGTTATACTAAAAGTATATTCATACGTACGTACATTCTAAAAGCGACACAGTTCGATTTTAAATTCAAGGATAGAATAAAGTCAAAAATATGTAATTCAATAATACAAGTTACTCGCAAAAAAGCGACTCATAACTCAACTGAGTAATTGCTAGTTTTCGAAACCAACTTTAAAATGACTTAACTTGATTCGAAAGCGAATTAGGTTATTCAAATTAATTCCGTTCATTAGTAGCGCAATTTCTATGAAGTAAGTTAATGTATGACTTATTTTACTTACTTGTAATAAGAGAAAGGTATGTTGAGGTGGTTTGGATACATGGAGCGGATGATTGAAACGAGGGTTAGGAAAGGAATTATAGAACCAAAGTGGATGGTAGAGTTGGACAGAGTATACCGCGTAGAACATATACAGATCAAATTGGAGATACTCTTCTCAAGGTGGGTTTACGAAGCGCGAAGAATAGAACAGAATGAATGATAAGGTCAATGGGTGTGAGTGAAGTAAGAGAGATTTGTCAGGATTGTTCCAGGTGGCGATCAATAATATCTGCCTATCCCCTTAGGGACGTAAAGGCGTGAAGATGTTTATATATGCATGCAAAAATGTATGTATAACATCTACATACATACTTAGCAAGACAATAAACCATTTTGAGTGTATTCTGGTTATAGAAAAAACAATCATTACAAACAGCTATATCGTTAGCCATTATATCTATAACCATCAATTTATAAATTCAACACAACGAAGGACTTTAGTTCCTTAAATAATATTTTACAGTTCAGTATCCAACGTGACAGATCACTATCTCATATGTTTTAGAAATATATAGATTTTCTTACGCCTGTGTTCACTAAAACCCCTCAACATATCCTTGCGTAAAGAAAAAAAAGGAACTGGTATTTCAATTTAGGCAGCGACCGTTCAACCCGGCTTTAAGAAATGAGGTTACAATTTTCGCCTGTACCTCCTACATTTACCTAAAGCCTTAAACCTTTACAACCGGACGATCTTAAAGATTCATTGCCTGTATAAAGGGCTAATAGCAACCCTTTCGTCAAAGCGCCACATCCATCATTTTAGACGTTTGGGAAACACCTTTTTTTAGGTAACTAAATAAGATTAATGGAAATTTTGAGTTCATCGATTTTTTTATTATGAGGGTTTGGTAGGCATATGTGTTCTTGCTCATATAGTAAGAAAAAGTAACATTAAGTGTACAAAATCATTTAAAAGCTCAATTTCTAGATTATGTTTTGATAGTCGGCTGAAGAATTAGGCAATCCACTTATAATTATAAATTTTATTAATTTTTATCCCAAATGAAAATATTCTTCGAATGTTTTGATCTGGACGTTATCATCCAGATAGCCTTCCATAAATGCGTATGTGAGTGTGTATGTATGAAGATATATAACTAATTTGAATATCAATTCATACTACGTAGATGTGGCAAAAATTTTATGTCAATATCAAATGTTTACCAAATATAAGAAAGCAGTGTTAAAATCTTTTAGTAATATACCTATTTGTATACAAACTTTAAAACATAAATCCTTAACTACATAGTATAAAACAAAGTCGCTTTCTCTGTCCCTATGTCCCTTTGTATGCTTAAATCTTTGAAAGTACGCAACGGATTTTGATGTGTTTTTTTTTTAATAGATAGAGTGATTCAAGAGGAAGGTTTATATGTATAATAACATCCATTAAATAGTAGGCTATATATTTTATACCCGTGCGAAGCCGGAGCGGGTCGCTAGTTGTATTATATAATAATATCCTACATTCACGTAGAGATCCCGCCATATAAATTGGCAGTTGGGGGCGTCGCCACAGTCGCGTAATTCAGTGTTACCAGTAAACACGCCAAAACTAGCACTCACTGTGCCATACGGCTCGATACATTATAGGATTCATTTGTAACGGTCTTTGGTTGCAGAGCTATAAACTCAAATAAAACAAATTAATATATCAAAGTCAAAATATGTTTATTTAATATAGGCCCTATCACAAGCTCTCTTTGAATGTTATCTTATGATCTGAGTATAACAACAATAAAGATTTTTATTTTTATAATTAACAAACATAAAGATTACAAAGAAAGTGAGCAGTGTGCCAGTTTTTCCTTAACAATAATTATGATCCCTATCGCCTAACGTGGTAAACGGTAAAAAGTGGCTTTGTCCAGTTATCCTCAAAATAAAGATTTTTGCTTCTTAGCCACTCTTGCATCTCAGATTTTTGTGACGATATTGTTGCCAAACTTGGAACTAATTTTGTCGTTTCCGCCATTGCGTGTTATTTTGTTGTTGGTTACTGTTTGTGCTTGATTCGATTTAATTCATTATTCGTGGTAAAACCGATTAAAATGGAGGAGAGAACTATCAGAAGTGCTGCCAGAGAAATCATATCAAAGGTTTACTCATTTTGTGAAAGAGAGAAGGAGAATAAAGCAAATAAAAATATTTTGACTTTGATATATTAATTTGTTTTATTTGAGTTTATAGCTCTGCAACCAAAGACCGTTACAAATGAAACCTATAATGTATCGAGCCGTATGGCACAGTGATTGCTAGTTTTAGCGTGTTTACTGGCAACAGTGAATTATGCAACTGCCGCGACGCCTCCATCTGCCATAATATATTCAAAATTATAAATATCACAAGCTCTCTTTGAAAGTTATCTTATGATCTAAGTATAAATTAAAAAAACTATTTCAAACATGGCACTGAGCATTGTCTTTACATATTTTTTACCGAGGTTAGATCAGCGGACACCCTAGCTTGGAGAAGAACTAACAAGAAACTCCGGAAATCAATTTATTATAATCACCCTTAACAAACATAAAAATTACAAAGAGTGGGCAAAAAACACAACGCTGGTAATACTAAATTTACCTTTCATACAAAATAACACGCAATGGCGGAAACGTCAAATTTAGTTCCAAGTTTGGCTACTGCCAATTTATGTGGCGGGATCTCTATACCCATTCCACTCAAGTGTACATCCAGCTTAACCCTAACAATCACAGTATGAATAGAGCCCAATAACAAGGCGTCCAATACATTGCACGATGCATACACACTCGCCGCCATAACTTGCACTGTTCGTGATTCAAGCCCATTAGCTGTTCGCTATTGGGATATTTATACATCCAATACGCTGGGTTTCTATCACGCAGTACTGAATGCAGAATTTCAAGGTATCATTGGTTTAAAGACACGGTAATTAAAGAAAAACCAACTTGGTCCCAAGAAGTATTGATTAAGAAATCGAAATTAAATAAAAAATAGAGTATAGAAAAGTGAGAAACAAATCAAAATGTATCAGATTGACATAGGCATTGACGCTTGACTGACGGGTCATGTCATTTTGTATTAGACTGACTTTGCAAATTAATACAGAGATACCACTTTGTTAGTAGCCCAAGTTGCCTTTGCAAACTAATTGCGTTTCTTTCTCTTCGTATTGAATAAAAAGATGGACGTGAATGAAAGCCTGATAGTATCAATGGATATTAGTTAGGAAACTTTTTCGGGGTATTATCAATCCCCAAAAACTTATTATGATCAGTGATTTAAAGGATATTAAAGGATATATCATCTTCATGATTGTTATCATAGTGTGATTGTAATCTGGATTACGTTAGATTATCTACGTAAAGCATCGCAAAGCTTTGATTGTGAACATTTATCAGTTGTATATTTGAAATTTTATTGCCTTGTTTTAAGGCTTTTAAGGCCTTTAGTTCTATTTATGGAACGTAATAAAACCAAAAATATCATATATTTATGCAGGAGACAAATGTAATTAAGGCCCAATTTACATATACACATATCCAATGCTCAATAGCAAACCTAATTACACATACAGATCTTAAGGTTACGTACTTTAACTGTATAATTATTCCTATGTTAAATACCTATGCGTTTCTCAACCTAACTACACACATTATATGCATTTTCAATTTTCCACCTTCCGAAAAGTTCCCTAAAATGTCAAGGAGGCAAAAACCGTATAATATACGACCTCTTTGAAAGCCTTTCGGACATTATGCATCATTAGCGTGCTTCAGAACCGTTCAAATAAAAATGTTTGTCATAAAATTTAGTCATATTCGTGGTGATACACATTCGTAATGTTGGCATTCCTGAAATTTGACATTTCCCTTAATTGGCCAAAGAACAACGTCGTTAGGTAGGTATTGCAAGTAACGATGTTTTTGAATTTATGGTAATATATCAGGTGGAACGGAGACTTTTTTGCTTCGTATGTAAATATTTAATAAATTGCTATATTGAAACAAACACTGACAGTTTTTTTTTCTATATTTTTACTTTAGCTCATTACTAACTTCAATGTCTGAAATACATACATCGAATACTTCATCAATACCAATAAGGATTCATCGTATTTATCTTATCAGTTCCGATCATATATAGACTATCTGATGAATAGATATAAAATATTTCTATTAATAAAGAGGGTAAGAAAGAAACTATTTCATTCTTTTATTAATTGAAATATATAACATTTTACTTGTTAAACTTTCATGCATTGAAAAGGCGATATTAAGATGATAGGCAATAAGTCGATATATAAATGTATTAATACACAATCAATACAAAACACAGAAAATACATACATATTATAGTCTTGTCCACGAATAAGTCGCAATATAAATGTACGTATGTACATATAAGTATCGATACACCATCGATACGGTTCCCGCACCGTAATATTGCGTGTAAATCACTGAAATGTTGCCACATCCATGATGAATAGCCGGTTTATTGCAGTTCTCGCTTTTGATGGCGAAAATTGTTGATTGCGATTTACGGGGCCCCAGGAAATCCACTTTTATCTTACCTGTGGTGATTGTGATTGAATCTGACACACTTTTATATATTCACGCCTCTGTTTTCTAATGGATAAGGCAGAGAATATAGGTCTTGTAATAATTGGTATTAGTTTGCCATCTTTCGTATACCTTAAGAACATTGCCTGTAATTTGATCTAAAAATTGTTTACAAGCTCTATCTAAAAATTAAGTAAATATAAATCTGATTTCACTACTGAAGGTTCCGTACAATCTGGTACGTTAATAGAATGTTAACTAGCTGCCGTTCTTCCCGGCAAGTCGTAAGCAAATAAGGGACGAGTGGTAAAAGTGGGTGATGGGCTACCAACCTGGTACCACTACCTTAACTCTATCTGTACTGTTTATAATCCAAAATTAAAGAAAGATTAAACTACCTATAAAAACCTACGTAAGGAAAATGCAACTGCTAAAAAGAAAACCTACTTGAACTCACGTACCTATTCTATTTAACAAGACTACTTAAGCCTTTTTAATACCATACTAAACACTTTAATATAACCACACTGGCCAACCCATAACCTGTATTTAATATGACAACCCTAACACTTAAAATTATAGCCATTATTTGCGTGGCTTTTTAACGCTTGCCCACTGCCAAGGTGATAAAATAAAAAATAACAAGACTTGATGAGGCCTTTTTTAATGCGGCAACACTGTGATATGTGTGACATGGTAATACTGACTGTATAAAGATTTAGTATGTAGAATTTTGTGTTTTATTGCAACTGAATGTGCCCGTACCAGTCTGGGACGTAAAAAGAATGATAACTAGCTGCCGTTCCTCCCGGCATGTCGTAGGAGACGACTGGGGGACTTAGGGTAAATGGTATCTTTTAGGCGATGGGCTAGCAAATTGTCACCGTTATTTCATATGACCTTATAAAGTTATAAAAAGTTACGGAGGAGTTACTGTCGTTTCTCCAAGGTTCTGTCAACCCCGAAAGGGATCATAATACTTAATCATGAATGTATATGTAAAGTTTAAGTATCAATATTTCTCAGAGGACTGATATTATAAAAGGATGTAAGGTATATAAAGTCGCCATTTATAAAATTACCTCACGTAAGAGACTAAGTAAAGTGAATCTTTTGGATGATAGGCTACCAACCTGTCTGAACCATTGAGAACTTTGAGAGTTATGTCATGGTTGACCTAGGAGCTTTTTGGCACAATGATAGACGGATATGAATGTAAGTCCTGCCTACTCTTGAAAAGATGATTAAAGTTATCAATAAAAATATATATGGTTCATGAAAGCTGTTTATTTAATTACAAGATGTTACAAGTATCTATAACCATCACTGTGTATCAGGAGGTTGTCAATGAAGATAGAAAATGATTTGTCACGATCGAGACAATGAGGATCCGTGACCTCTGCCTACCCGTCTTCAAGAAAACGGGATATGCATACTCGTATATGTAAGTTTATTTAATTAATTACGTTTAACATAGCTTATATTTTGTCCCTTTGTTTTTCTCGGGAAGAAAATCGAAATTTCCTGGAAGTGTTCCAAAATAGTTTTGACTCTTGCAAAGATGCATAAGAGTTATGCCTTGAATGGACAAACAACCTATTTCTTAGTCGCAATGCTAGTAAATAACATTACACATGCATGTAATAACGACTATTTATGTCTCTGAATGAGATAGATTAGTGGCTATTATACATACATAGTCTACGTCCCTAAGGGGATAAGCAGAGACTTGATCGCCACCTAGAACTCACTCACACCCATTAACCTTCTCATACATTCTCTTCTATTCTTCACGCTATTCTTTCACGCACTGGCCTTGAGAAGAATGTCTGCAATTTGATCTGTATAAGTTCTACGCAGCCAACCCCGTTCAACTCTACCTTCCACTTTGGATTTGTACATTCCCATTATAACTTCCTTTCATCCATCTGCTGTTCTATTCTACCTTCCACTTTGGTTTTATAAATTCCTTTTGTAACCCTCCTTTCATCCATTCGCTACATATACTTAAACCATCTTAACATACCGTTCTCTATTTTTGTCACTACATCTTCTCTCATACTACAATGTTCACGAATCACACTATACGTACCCTATCACAAAATGTTACATTACACATAATCATAATTAAATATACGTTCAGTTTCATAGCCAATCATCCGATAATTTCATTTAAAAGTATCTTAATTACTTCCTACGACATACCTAAGATAATCTAGTTCCCATTTCACAGTTACGAAATGCGTCGAATACTACGGTGAGGGAAAACTTCGTGAGGAAACCTACCTGTTTCCCGAACAGGTAATAGTAAGTGCCTGTAAATGGCGACATGGTTTGCCACATGTCACATTTAGTACTGACTATCTGGTCAACACGTGGGTTTGAGGTAGCCATAGAATTACTACCTTCGCAGTTGCGGAGATGGTCACTTGAATGCCTTACTACCCCGCAAGGGTTAATGGTCGCGAACGCGTATGTCTTTTTGTCATTCAAGCCCCAAACTATCAATCCTGACCGGAACTATATAAAATGTGAATTTTCCATCCGAATTTAAATCGACAGCCTCCCGTATTCGATACATTAATCAAGCCGTCAGAATCGATACTCTACCAAATCTGTTTAGCACTAATTCTGCCAACAATTCAATCGAGTTAACTCGGCTCGCCAAATCGAGCTTAAAGAATCGATCCGGCGATCTCGCTCGTCGTGTCAAGCGAAGAATGATTGCGTTCGCTGCAAGCTTCGTGATAGTATGGGACGTAAATGGGATTGAAACTAGCTGTGTTTCTTGTTCTATGATGCAAAATTACATTTTCATAATATTTGTGTAATGAATGTCAATACAAAAATAATATAAATGGGGCGATATATTTAATAAACTATGTATTTTTTTAATCTAGATGAAATAAATCTGTAAATTGAGTTGAGTATGAAATAGATATATTTTAAACTAGTTAGAAAGAAACCAATGTTTTATATTAATTCCATTATTAGAGATAAGGAGATGTATGTTTTCGTTATTCTATCTTACCCAAAAACAAACAGGAGAATTATAATTGTCTACACAGTACATCTTTATATGAGATCTAAAAACATAAACAGCCATAGACAAAACCTTAAATCAATAAACCTCTTTACAGAATAAAAGAATGAGGTTCACAAAATGAGGTCTGTTATATTGCAACCTCATTTCCAGAACCTATCTATCTCAAACCGCAGCCGATCGATTTTATGCCCTATTCTGTTGAGTTATAGTGCATGATTCATACTTATAAACATACGCGTATTTTATGTTAGTTGTTACCTATATTTCCACATATTATAAAAGCGGCCAAGTCTCATAATTTCATCTCGGGTAGACACAATCCCAGTCATCTTTAGTATCAGTATTGAAGTTGTGAACTTGATATGGATATTTGGTGGAAAGTTACTGCTGCAACACAATGCAACATTTTACTGATCGTAGTCTCATAGTTAGCCTACATGGTGGTAAGACTGGCAGCTATTTAGTGTTCAATATCAATCAATAAGTTTATATTAATAACAGTAAAGTCTTTTGACTTTGACTTATTATAAGTATAAATATCTCAACTCAACTATCGAGTTGGAATAATACCAAAAGTGACCGGTAATATATGAAATTCTATATGTATGTATAATCTATGAAAGTATATAAATATGTATTAAATAATTTATATTTTAATACCTATATAAGCTATGTACATACCTACTATAGTCTGGCTAACGAAAGTAGATACTGGAAAAGCGCGGCAAATTTAAAAAATATTAGCATTGCAACCCTAAAATAAAAAGGAAAGTCGGAACAACTCACTTTGATACTTTGACATTTATTTTTATTTTACTAGTAGATGCTTCCAATTTTGTCCGCGTTATGACATGATTAAAAGTAGCTTATATAACTTGTTATCTCTTTATTAACTCCATACCAAACATCACACGGATACGTCACTCCATTGTAGCGTATTAAAGGAACAAAAAGAACAAACAAATAATAACTAATACGAATTTGTACTTACTTAATTAAAATAAAAAAATATCAAGACATTTCTATACGCAAGTCAACCATAAAGAAACATCAACAACATGCCATCTTCGGCGTCAGAAATAGGAATACCATACACTGATTCTGATTTTACCAAATTCTTCGGAAAACAGATACAAATTAATTTTCTTTAAAATAAAATTGCCAAGTTTTTCTCTACCTAATTAGTTAAGATATAGTGTACCTAATTACTTAAGCTATTTATTAGACCAACGTAAGGCTTAGTGTAGCTCTTGAAATGATCCAACACGTACATACGATACTTATTTTCGATTAACACAATTTTAGCACACGTACAAATTTTTAAAACTCATTTTAACAAAATGTTTAAAATGAGTTCGTTTTAAAAATGCCTTTTTGGCATTAATTGTTCCTAAGTACTTTCTGCTTAAAATACCCCAATTGTAGGGTAAATATCCGATGGTAGGAACACTTTAGTGTTGTCATATAAAAAGTTTGCAAAAGAATCCAGTATCTACTTTCGTTAGCCAGACAATATAGTATTATAATGTCAGTTTAAACTCTACATCATCCGTCACCAACCCCAAATCATTTCTAAGCTTATCCCGCGCGTAACCATGGCAACGTGTCAATAAATGGCCGGATTCTAATTGATCTATGCATATTAAGGTCATCAATCCAGACTGAAATACGGGATTTGATGGTATGAAGACTAATTTGCGGGTCTGGGGACTTTGGGTACTAAGTTATGTGCTTATCGGATGGCGGTTTAGACATTTTGCTAGCTCGGGACTGGAATAGAATGTTTAGTTTGGTTTCAAGTTATTAATAAGGACAAAAAACAAACGCGTTCAAAACCATTAAGCCTTGCGGGGTAGTTAGAGGTTCAGGTGTCTTTCTCTGCTAATGCATAGGTAATAATTCTATGGCCACTTCGACGTGTTGACCAGATAGTCAGTACTCAATGTGACAGGTGGTAAATCTTGTCGCCATTTATAAGCACTGACTATATTACCTGTTCGCGGAACAGGTAGGTTTCCTCACGATGTTTTCCCTCACCTTAGTATTTCAATTCATAATCTCTTACCGTGTTGTCACTTTCAAACCTACGTATAAGGTACCTCAGCCGCCTATCTACCCACCTCAGTGCAATTGTTAATTATACAAATAAGAAGAAATTAATATGAAAAGAAATATTTGTTTAATACCTCAATCGTATCTTGTTAATACGGATTATGTTTTTTATTTTTATTATTATGTTTTTATTATTTCAGATTATTGTTACTGGTTATTTCAAAAAATAAACATTGTACCAAAATACGTTATATCTGAATCGAATCTTATAATAAGCTGTAAGAGATCAGGTATGTACATGATATTCATTGCCAGGCCAGAATAATGAAGTTAAGTACCATTATAAACCTTTCAACCGCACGGCGTGTTTAATTGAGAAAGCACGATTTAAAAAGCAATAAATATCAATGAATGAACGAAAAACAATGAATGAATGTACCTGGCAAAGATATAAGGAATAATGAGAATGCATGCTTTTTAATGCCTTTTTTAATTATGTATAATATACTTAATACGACTATTAATTCTTACGGGTTAGTTAGGGATTCGGGTTTTCATATAAATGCAAAGTTTAGCAAATTATTGAACGATCAATTCCACTTAATACCATATAGATTATATTCCATAATATGATATACATTCATACATAATTATAATATATTAATTAATTTGAATTAATTGAAATCTATAGAATACACATACATACATATAAGCTATCAAGCTTGATTCCCTGTAGAGGGGTAGGCAGAGATCATGGATCCCCATCTCTCTCGATCCTGACAAATGACTTTCGCTTCATTGACTCTTGTACTTCTCCTCATACACATTCGGTACTGATAAATATTGTGGACTTGTATCTGTCTTAGCAAGATTACAGTTAAGTTAAGTGGTATGAAGAAAAACTGGTATACTTGACTTCTGTCTAACCCTCTGTAGTAATACAGGCCAGATATATGTATGGATACATAATATGAACGTATGTATTTATATTAAAAAACAAATGGCATGTAAATTTATTTTTATCGCCATCAGACATTTTTATTTAAAAAATAAACTGACAGAGACTGCGCCTAATCCGACCAATAAAACACAATACAAACGACGATTTTGTTAAAATAAAGGCCATAAAAGCAAAACCTTTGCCCCACCATTCACGCACAAATACCAATTGCCATTCAAACGTCAAACGGGAAAAAAAACATTGAATTGATGACATTTTCGGTGACAATAAATTGTGATAGTGGCACAGTGGCATAAATCTACATTGATTCATGCCTGTCATTACGGGGGGCTGAAAAAGTGTTGTCTTTGTCTTCCTGAATGACTCTATTTATTATATATGATAATAAAGATAACTTTTTGCTTTTACACGGGTGAATTGGAGACATGAGTTGGTGTAAATATCTGCTTTTCGTAATATGTCGGGCAGAGTGAATGATTTAAATATATGAGATATTTTTATTGAACTTTGCCAAATTTTTTTGTGTTTATATACCTATATCTGTATAGGTACATCAATGTGAAAGTAAATTAAAATGGAATTTGATTGAACAATACGATGTTTTGTGGACAATCCTGTTATTTATATTAGATTTGACTGAAGATAATATGCATGTGTACATATGTGTAGTATTTACAATAATTAATACTTAGATACCGTATTGCAAAAGGATCTATAACCGCCGAGTGAGTATTAGGAGGTGTATGAGTGTCAATGAAGCAAAAGTGGTTAGTCAGGAGGGAACATTTACGTTATCTCAGCCTACCCACCTAATGTGATTATGATGGTCCTTATGTTGCATAAAAACAATTTCATTTCAAAGGGAATGGGGTGTGATGTGTATCTTAAATTAACTCTACTTCCCACTGTGAAAACCAGAGCCTATCGATCGTATGCTTGAGCGATTCTAACAAATCTTACTTGCCTTACTTACATATTATATGAAATAACCTACTGATACATACTGTCGTATTTTTCACACTACTCACATTCGTTATTGGAAATTTTGATTTAATTTTATTTACTAACAAATAATTCAAATGATCTTTTTATCGGTTTAACTACGAAATTATACCTACACAAGTACCAATTATATATATAACTATTATACAATAACAAGAAACCACTTTTTCACTAGGGTTTTAAACGAAGTTCGCTTATACCTTCATTTGGTCATAAAGGGGTGTTATTTATTGCAATTCTACCAACTTTATCGATACCTTGTCGTGAAATTCCGACATTAGTCTTGTTAAAGAAGTTTTCAATTATATTGCCCCTGCAAGTTTGGCGGGTTATGGTTTCTCCGCCATTTTTCATTGGGTGACTTGGAGTTTAAGTTTCCAGCCACGGGTAATTATTAATTAGGTTTAGATGTAGTTTGAATTTTAAATTTAACTTATATATCTTAAATGGTGATATTCTGTTAAAGATCCGAGATGGGTAACTATACCTCCGGCTACCTCGCAAAGGTAAATGGTTGTGAAAGTAAAAGGTTTGGTTTTTTTTCTAGTTTCAGTGCGTTGTATTAGGAATAATAGATCATGTAGTACATTTTAATGGTTAATTATTTAGATAAGGGTGCCGCAAAATAGATTAGTCAGAAAATTTCAAACGTAAAACCTCTACCTATCACAATTAGAACTACAGACGTGAATATACACATAATACTAAAACTATAAAAAAAACAAACCTTTTACTTTCACGACCGTTTACCTTTGCGAGTTAGTCGGAGGTGTGGTTAACCATCTCGGATCTTTAAAAGACTATCACCATTTTAAAATAACATGACATTCTTATCGAGTCCAACACTAATACAAGTCAATATTGTTCCCAAATAATTACAATGTCATTCAAGTACCTTGTTTATACGAAAGTTTAAAAACCTTCGCCACAACGACATTTCTTCAATAAGCAACTTTATTACTGCTACAGCCGCGAAAAACTTGGCTCCGCTGTAAATTTCATCGTATCTTTAAAACTGTGTTATGTAAGCACTAGATTTTATGTTTTCTTCTATAACAAAGCTAGTCAGGGATTTATTTAATAATAACTAAATACTTTTCTGTTAAACCGGCTCTGAATTTAGTATCGGAAACATTATTTGTAAATATCATTTAATGGGAAATAAAAAGTTTTATTACTTTTTATTGTTGATTCCGTGGTATTCTTTCAGGAATATTCCTGATTACTTTCATTACTTAAGATATAGATAGACCAAATATCACATCTTCATGATTTTTCTACATTTCAACGAAGGAATAACTAGAGTATAATATACTCGCTACAGAGAAAAATTTTAAAAATAAAAAAGAGGGATTAGCTCGGTGGTTCTTTAAAGGTTCCGGTTTCTATTCTTAATATACGTTGCAAAGGAAATTAAATTTTGCGTTTTCTTTATCTGAATGCAGGGAATGGTTTTTGCTCTGGGATACAGATATGTATTAATCAATGGTTGCCAATACATACGTAGATACACTACAATCTCTGTTAAGAGATAAACAAAGAGTTATTTATTATACGATGAGCGCCTTTATCAGTACTATAAGGTTGGTACAATTATGGCATAATACAATAGTATGATATTTATTTACAGGGAAAACACAAAAATGCAATAACATATACTCGTATAATAATATATATGACTAAATATCGAGAAAATAAAAACGATGTAAAAAAGTTTACTCTTATTTCCTTTTAAAATGCCAAGTAAACACAGCTACTCATATTTAGTATTCTACTTAGGTCACAGACAAACACAAGACCTAGATATAAAATAAATAATAAAATCGAGCATAATAAAATTCTTAAAAACTACTAACTCGATACGATAATATTTCATCGTATTTCAGTACCGTGATGCCCATCCTTAGCCCGGCAGAGTTTTAAGTGAGCAAGTCGTGACACTAAACAAACTTCAAAGAACTTTATCAACTGCAACCAAAAGTGTCGTGCTGGTGAAATTAGCACGATAAAATAACCAGTATCAAGACCTTTGGATTGTAAGAAAGGAAAAAACGTAAAAAGTTCTGTGCTATCCGGGATGGTATTGAGAAGGGGGTGAGTATGGGATAAGGGGTAAATTAATTGTTTGGGCGATGGGTTAGCTACAAATCTATACGTAATTGAAGTTACTAAGTTCATGCTAATGAAATTACAAATGACATGACTAGTATTATTTAATAAATATTTATGAGAATGCAGTTGTAAACTTAAAAGCTATATATTGAAATATAGCCATAATACTAATAATGCATATTAATACAATAACTATTTGAAAGCCTTTATACTTTAAACACTGAACTCACGTTTCCCTACAAAACAACTGACGTGATAGATTGTAAACCGGATATCGTTTCTAATGATATAATCTAGTTTTTTCTCGTTAAAAAGGAGGTTTTATCGATGACATAAAAACCTTCTTTCATTATAAAAAGTTTTCGAAATAAAAACATGTCCATTTCCGTAAGTACATTTACAAAGGAAGTAACTCTATAGTCTCATCAGAGATTGTTTACCAGAATTACCAAAACAAAAAGTGATTTCAGATAATTTACACTCAAAGCGATAGATAGTTTTATCTAGTTAATCGTATACAAACGCTGACAACATTTTCTTAAACATATAGAGACGTTAAAGTACATTTTCCGGCTACAAACGAACCTAGAACCTTATACATCAGCATTGCTGTCACAAAACCCTTTGGTCCATCACCAATTATCAACAATACGGCAGTGTAAACACTTAAAGAAAGCAGCGATTAAAACCCCGATAGAAAAAACCCGGTTGATAGGCATAAATATTCAACAGCCTTTCCGTACGGTTATTAATTTGAACTGAATCGATTCTGCATAGTAGATCGAGGAGCTTCGATTCGATATTCGAGATTGGACATCGTTAAATATTTACTCGATATCACTTGGATTGCATTTGGGGTTAATTGAATCGTGTGATGGGTTGGAGTGAATTTTACGCTTGATGAAACGGGGTAGGAAGATTTAGCAGATTGGGTAAAGGTACATGTAATGAATTTATTGAGAAGAATATGAGTATGTATGTATTTAAAATCGTTTTTGTTTTATATCCGTTGAAAGTTGCAAATATATAAATATATTAAATTAAAATGTTAATTTTTTATGACAGAATATAACATATGTTTATAATACACAGTATCATATCTCACATAGGAGTTACTAAATTCTTCTTTTATGATGATCACCAAAGTGGGTTTCCCAGAAGCCTTTTTTTGAAAGAACAGGCGAGGCATATTGAATTTATGTTATTCGACATCTACTAGACAAACTTGTCTATGCCCTGTATGTTTTCCTTAGCTTGCTGAAGTTATTTGTCATATTACTCATCAGTCGTAAGGTTATACCTTACACATATCCCTTAATACACCTATACATATATGATAAACAACTATACTACCTCTCATACTACGAACGCATTTCGAACCAACACGTAGTGCAACATAACAACGCTTATACTACGAAATTTGAAATCATTTTCCAGTGTACAACCATTCCATTAATTATGCAGTTCCCTCGAAACAGTTGACGAAACTACGTTCATTATTAAGTTAAATCGCTCCTTGGAGACTTACTTAAGAAAGATTCTGTCTTAAGTTCGTAGGTTTGAAAATCAAGAAGATAATATTAAAGTTGTTATTGACTATTGTTATTAACTCTTCGATTATATTTTATTATAAGTTTATTGATATGAAAATTATATTTACATACTCGTATATGTTTACGTCCTTTAATCCGTTTCGGGTGGGACAGAATCTTGGAGATATCCTATCACCGATCAAAATCAGGAAATATAGCAAGTAGAAGATATTATCGTATCTTCAAGGTTCTGTCCGCCCCAAATCGATTCTTTAATCCTGAATACATAACTTAAGGAAAAAAACACAAACCTTTTATGCTCAGGTTTTTTCATAGGATAACTGTAAACATTCGCCTAAAATAACACTCAGACACAAAATCGACTTTACCCTTTTTACTTATCTGTGTATATTCATTTTACTTATGTTTTTCTATAAGATACCTACCATCGATAGCCTGAACATTGAAACAACAGTCCCTTTGCAACTCACAATTGCGGAGTTTTACAACTTTAAGTACAACTTTTCAAGTCGAGTACAAGTTTTAATTTGCTTAAAGTTAACCTGTGACTGCGAATGGAGCCAAGTTTTACCCTCGTGGGACGCGGCATGTTTCGGGATTAACAAGGGTTAATGATGTAAAGTTTGTCAATGTCTTCCGGTGTTAGTGCATCTCTGTTGGGAGCGTCTTTCATTTGTCACTGAGCTGGATATGGGAATGTGGTTTGTAAGATGCAATACGTAAATTGTTGTGTAGTTTTTATCTTGTTTTGTTTTAATGGTTTCTTGTTGATACTGCTTGAAGGTACAGATAATATGTCTATAGGTGATGCATCAAATTATGGTTTTTCAATATAAATATATGACGAAATTCTAGATAGTACCTAGGATACTGATTTCATTACACACAGTACTTTTTTAGTCATTTCAGTGCACAGTGCTTGCAGCTCTTAAATTAACATTTGATATTACATACGTAAAATATGCATTCGAGAATTTGAATATAGTCTTAAGTAATCTGTGTTACTAGACAACAACCTAGTATCAAAAACGTATGTATATATACACACATATGTAAACCTAATACGTGACTATATCTTAGTATCTATAACAACTATGTACAGTAAACGCTAAAAGTGCAATTCCAGTAACTTTTTATAAGGTTTACGTTTATAAGAAATAAAGACAATACTTTTCATTTTGAAGTACGCGAACGCATACTGGCCATGACAATGCATAGTGGCGCCAGTTTTAAAATGTAATATATTGTCTTTTGTTCTTATAAAGTTAAACCTTATAAAAAGTTGCTGGGACTGCACTTTTAGCGCTGACTGTACCTTAATGTCTGTATGTGTCTATATGGATGTGTATCACATTAAAAACTCACCGTATCCGGACCTCCTTGGACTGCCATTCGCTGTGTTTTTCAAAGCTGATGAGGATCGCTGCGATTTCCTGCAACAAGACAGATGAATCAAATATAATATCTGGTTAGTTATTTATAAATCAAATGGATAAGGTCAAGCAAGGTATGAAGAGGTTATATGTACTTCTTAATATACAATACGCTGTCAAACACACATTAATTACTGTAACATTCCAATTTTTCCTTAAAAAGCTGACTGATGGGTTTTATGGAGTAAGTTGGAATATACTTATTTCTTTATTTATTAGCCTGCACAGAAAATAAAATTGAAAAACAGAGGAGTTTTGAAAAAAACTCTCGCATCTATGAATAGTATTTTTATCATCAAAATATTAGTATCAACTTAACTAGCAATTATAGTATTTTGGTATTTTTTCCTATTTATACTTCTCTCGTGGTAGTCTGAAACTTACAAGAATGCTAACTGCCTACCGGGCAAGTCGTAGGAGGTTACTCAGGGACTTTGGTAAATGGAATCCACTGAATGATAGGATTACCTGTCACCACCAATATGAAACATTGGTGATGGTTGTGAAACATTACATCCAAACCCAATATTTATGCTAAAAAGTAGCCTAGGAAACATAATCGTGTCTCTGGATTTCTGTCCACCCCAAAAGGGATTAATAACGTGAATTAACATGTATTACATATACTCGTAAGTCCGACCTAACTATCCAAACCTCGCGTCTACAACATGCTAGCACAGAGCACGCACAATGTACAGATGGGTTAATTATTCAGTTGGACCCATGTGACTACTGGGTTTAACTGGCGGGGGCATAAAATAAAATACGACCGCATACAGGGAACCCGTCTTGAATACAAACAAGGCGGGGCCTAAATAAATATGGCGGACGCGTGTATCTGTGTTTGTGCTTATCTGTGCTACTTTATTTATTGTCGCAAATGAATTTTGTTATTGGTACGGATTTGGAAATGACAGATGCTGGGTTGAACAAAAATGGGGAGTTAAGAGAGTTTAAAAATGGTATGGTGTGTTAAGGAATATCTTAGGAATGAATTTAGAAGTATTCATAAGCTTCAAATATAAAGATGAAGAATTAATGATGTTGAAAATAATTGCCAATACAATTCAGATTGGCTAAAATGAGATAAACAAAGTAGGTTAAGACCACAGACCTCTATAACCCTAGATGCCGCAAGTGCACTCATTTCTATGAAAACCGCGCGTGCCGAAATATGCGTAGGTATTATGACGTCACAGCGGCGATTTAGTGTTGGGAAAATACTCGCGCATCAAAACGATTCAACGAAGTGCGAGTGCGACGCATAATAGTAGATACAAATTATTGGTGCCAAATAAAACTTCAAATGTGATTATGAAAAGTTTATTCATGTAAGATATTGTTATGTTATATAATATAGTTTTAAGTTAATCTAAAGTTACTATTAAGTAGGTATATGATTGGCTTAGTGGTACACACAAGTGACTTATCTAATTAATGAGACTTATTTAATTATTCTTTTGACCAAAAAACATAATAAAAATTTAAATCAAATCGTCGTTTTATTACTTATAATAAATACTATTTACAGATATTATATTTCACGAAGTCCGTTTTACTTTGGTTGTAGTTGTGTATACAAGTAGTTCGATTGTGTGCGTTAAGGTGGGGATCGTTGGCATCCTACATACACTAAACAATGTATAGGTACACGTGCATGCCGGCACACATTCATAATCAAACGGACTTCGTAAAACAGAATATCTCTAATTACTCTCCCTGAAATAAAATAAGCTTATTGTATAATTGTCTCTTGGTTACTGAAGATTTTATATGTTTGGTTAAATAATGAAACCGGATATCAATATATTTATTTGCTACCGCCTTTATTAATTGGACTAAATGGTTCTCCGTAGGTGATTGATCGTATTGATGATTAGCAATACTATTAAAAATGTTACTGTTTACAAAACTGCGTAGAATCTTGTTAACTAATATTGGCTTTGTCTGCGAGGGTCTAGTACTGAATTTCTGTGTGTCGTCAATTATTATTCGAATTTCTGACTCAGCTACTTTACATATTAAAACTACATCATGGGAGGGATAAATTAAACCCCCTTCATCTCTAAAAGCGATTAAATCAAATGTATGATCTCCAAGATTCGGTAAAGCCAAAGCAGCGTTACAATCATTGCATTTAATAATTTTGCGTAGTGCTCGTACCACGTATCCAGCGATATAGGGGATAATATGCTCACTATATTCCGTTAAATGAGGCAATTCACTCGAATAACTTTGGAAATCGCACATACTACTAAAATCAAATTTTTCACTAACTGCCTCGTCATCAGCGAGTGTAGTTCGTACTGTGGTAGAATTTATTGTCTCAACCGCCGAAGAACAATTTAAAATAGAAATTTGTTCTAATTCAACACAATTACCACCATTGCAATTTTTTATTTCAACGTGACATAATAATTTTTTGTAAAAAGACTCGAATTGTCTAGATGTAGGATTGTTGTTACAACCACCGTGAGCACGTATATTACAGAAGAACAATTCAAGATGATCTTGACTAAATCTGTACATAGACATAAATTTCATTTTTTCCTCTTCTATCATCTTTTGGATTAGGACTTTTGTACTTTTTATACATACTAACAAACCGTGAAAACCTGTTTTTCTACCACTATCAATCAATAACTTTCCCTGTGTAGTTCGCAATCCTTTGATATAATTTTCCGCCTCATCTAGAAATTCAATTATTTTTGTCTTATTGATTAAGTTAAGAGGGTGCTTAAAACCAAAATGTTTTAAGTTTCTGGAGTTAAGTACATCGAACAGATCATTGAATATACGAATGAAATTTGCTGTAGCCGCAGAATCCTGAAAGTCAGGGATTTTTAATGTTTCTCTACAAAAATCAAGAGATTTTGCGACACTTTTGCTAAGAAGTTGTGTAGCCAATTTTACTTTCATCTTTTGGTTATGAAATTCGATATGGTTGTTTCGTAATTTATTTGCTAAATGGAAATATTCTGTAGTTTGTAGTCGGTTTAAAAGTTCAAAATAAGCCCAAGAGACGCGTTTACCATCACCATCAATAATATTTGCATAAGACTGAAGACAATTTCTAATTAGTTTTATCATATGACAAGCGTCTAAAAAAATAGCAATCGGTTGTTTTGTGGTAGGGTGTTCAAATGTTGTGTTCATCTGTTCATTTATTTGTAGTTTACAACCTAATATCTTAGCCATAGTTAAATTTGAAGGACATCCATCAAAGGTAAGGCCCACTACGGTTATATTTGATTCGTTTAAATGCTTCAGGCATTGTATCACTAGATCCGCTTTTTGTTGACCAGTTGCTCCATCTATTAAAAAGTATCCAACGGGGACCTGAAACATTAAGAATTGTTAAAATACAATAAATAAAAAAAATGTTATTATTGTGAACAAATTTTCACCTTCCAGTTTGCATTTATCCCCGTGACTAAAAATACTAATGCTTCTTTTGCTTCAGGGACTTCATCGGTATCTAAACAACCACCAAAATCAACATAGCCATGGAATTTTTTTCCGTCCCATTCAATTTTTTTTTTAATTGCTATTTCATCGATCATAAGACAGCAATATAAGGGACGTTTCATTTTATCCGCTATTAATTTCAAAGCTTTTAGCGATTCGGTGGTAAATCCAGGTCTGCCGTTTATACTTTTATACCACTTTTCAATGGTGTGAGGGTGAGGTAAGCACATATTAAATACTTTTCTGACGTAGTTATATGCTTTGCTTGAATAATAATGTAATGTTAGCGCAAAACTTCGAATCGCTGGTGAATATTTTGACGTACTAACTACATTTTCGTTCTTCTTCTGCCTAGAGTAAAGTTCTCTAGTTGTAACATTTGTCGTACTTAGCAAATTGACTTGGTCATCATTGATCAAAGATTTACTTTTTAAGCATTGTAATAATGACATTAGGGTGAGTATTTTTTTGCCTTTACGACGATTTTGTTCCCTCAGTCTTTTTATTTCCTTGTTTTGATTTTTAATTTTCTGTTGAGCAAAATCCAGTTTTCGTACTAATTTTCGTTTTTTGGGCGTATCTGCATTTGATGGAGATGGTTGATGGATGTCCTGAAAAAAAAATCCTTTATACATATAAATGTCAGGACTTTATTCGATTCGGTAGCAGTTATTCTGGGTAGCTAAGGTAAAAGTTATGGATGATATGGTAAAGGTGAGTAAGTAAGTGTACCTTTTCTAATTTTCTTTTTCGCGGCGTATTGTGTGGTGACGAATCGATTCTTGACAGTTTTCGGTCTATATTCTGTGAAATACAAGAATACCTATACATTAAAACCAAGTGAATATATCTTCTTCTACTTATGAAAGATTCGAGAATTCGACGTAGCTCAAATTTGACATAGCTCAGTTGTTTGGGGCTTGACTCTGTATCAGTGGGTACAGGGTTCAAATCTCGCTTGAGCATGTACCAATGGAAATGAATTTTAATGAATTTCTATGTACATTTTCGTAATAAAAACACATTTACGAAATGCATCGAATTATACGGTGAGGGAAAACATCGTGAGGAAACCTACATGTTCGTCGAACAGGTAATAGTTAGTGCTTATAAATGGCCACCTGTCACATTGAGTACTGACTATCTGGTTAAAACGTGGGTTCGAGGTGTCCATAGAAGTACTACCTTCGCAATTGCGGAGATGGACACCTGAACCTCTGACTACCCCGCAAGGGTTAATGGTCGTGAATGCGTTCGTTCGTTTATTAAAGAAATTCACTAACCAATGAATTGACCACAATGTTATTGTACTTACTTGATAATAAGTTGCCATTTTATATACATTAATGGTTGGTATCGCTTTTACATGCAGTCGTCGAAACTTTTTTGTTTCTGTAAAGCTGCTTTCAGTAAAATGTACAGAACAAATTTTACTGTAATTTGTTGGAAACCAATTAATTTTCCCCGTAGCATCAATCCACCTTTCTTTAATATAGGGGTCGCTTGGAAACCTGTAATGAAAATTTACTTTACGTTATTCTAATTCTTAACAAATAAATACAACATGAACAAATTTTACAAACATAATTTTCTTATAATTTTAATCAGTTAGAGTACCTATTTGTAGTTTTGAAATCGATTCGAATCGACAACCATAACTGGAATCGACTCATGTGCACAACACTATTTGCCTATTTGGTAAAATTGAATTGAATAACCTCTGTACCACGGAGCGCAACTATCACTGAAAGTATCGATCGATTCCGTGTTCACTGCTTGCTTTATATGAACTGATACAACACCTTTGGAACTAAATGCAGCAATGTAATGTGAACACGTAGTATGCACACATTTACATGTATTTTGGTGGTTTACATAGTAATATACACAAATAAGATAAAATAATTGATTTATAAATAAAATACGCACAATTAAATAACAAATTTACTTACCGGTGAAAAGAAATATTTCCATCATCTCGGCTTACTTTTCTTGAATCGTTTTTACAAGTTATAACGGCACAACTAGGCATTTTTTTGAGGAGCACTTCACGTTCGACAACGATGACGGTCGGGACGGAACTAAATGAACGCAGTCAAAAGGTTGATCAATTGTAATCTTTTTGACACGCAAAGTACGTACACTTGCGGTATCTAGGTTATAGAGGTCTGTGGTTAAGACCCAGAGATAAAGTGTATATGGGATTTACTGGACAATGGGCTAGTTACTTTCACAATACTTACATCAATCCATATCAATACTTGCACAAGCTTGATGTGAATACCAAAATTAACAGACAAGACGTTGCATTGATATACAATATTGCTATTAAGTTACTAGCCCATCGCCCAATAAACCCCATTTACACCTTACCTCTTTATTTTAGAACGCGTGTTTATGTAAATAATCACCACAACGTTCCAAGAACCAGACGAAAACATTTAAGCAACTTAGAGTGAAATAAACACATTAGTTCGTTTGCAGATAATATAAAGCATTCTGACCTTAGCTAAAGGAAGATAATGGTTAAGTTAAGACTGCTAAGCACGTATACTTAAATGCTCCACTTTTAAGTGGTGATAAACATGCTTTGAACATGTTAATAGCTACGCTCTGTCACTCCCCCTCGGTTAGTGGATTAAGACGTTGTGTAATTGCTTGCTTATTGCGTCATATGTTTCTGTAAAGGGTGTTAGTAAAAGAAATGAAAGTTCTGGGTTTGATAAGCAGTAGGAACATGAATAAATGGAAATGAATAGAAGTTCATGTATTAAATCTATACCTGCATTGTAGGCTCTCAGTGCCCATTTTTGTAAATTTCGTTTTAAATTTGTCTGTTATAAAAAGGTATACAATTAGTGTATTATTTTGTTAAACTCAGCATCATACATTGAAGAAATACATAGTGAACAAAATCTGTGTCTTATTTGGATTGGTCAGCGTTCATACGTTGATACACCGTTTATCATCAATGATCATGTACTGAGTAATGGATTCGATGTTATTTGTAGGTGATTTACTCAGACTGCAGAAATGAATACCCGAATCCACACCGTTAGGAATAATAGTCGTGATCTATCTACTGAATCCGATTACGCCGTAAGGTATGATTATGTTGTATCAATACTCTTTATAAATATACAAAGTACAACATCACCAATTCAAATAGACATTATTTCCCAATAAAGTAACCAAAACCGTTCTCTCAATACTTGTACTAACAATGAACAATATCTTAGTGAGCGCATTAATTTAAGATGCTCGCAGTTAAGTGAAATAATAACTTGGGACTGCTTAAACCCGAATGCTGAACTTAATTAGCTCATAAGACCCAACTAGCTCGTTACCTTAAGTTTGCAAACTGATTATCCTGTTAAGTTCAGCAGCTTAAGTAACGGAATAACTTGATAATTAAGTTGCATTTAAACTGAGGATTCGGTTTTATAGATACGAATTCGAGGGTATATCAGTACTTGGATAGGATGTAAGTAACTGACAAAACAAAGACAAACGCATTCACGACCATTAACTCTTGCGGGGTAGTCAGAGGTTCAGGTTTCCATCTCCGCAATTGCGAAGGTAGTAATTCTATGGACACCTCGAACCCACGTGTTTACCAGATAGTCAGTACTCAATGTGACATGTGGTAAGCCATGTCGCCATTTACAAGCACTAACTATTACCTGTTCGACGAACAGGTAGGTTTCCTTATGATGTTTTTCCTCACCGTAGAATTCGATGTATTTCGTAAATGTGTTTTTATTACGAAAATGTACATAGAAATTCATTAAACTTCATCTCCATTGGTACATGCTCAGGCGGGATTTGATCCCTGTACCCATTGATACAGAGCGAAGCCCCAAACAACTGAGCTACGTCGAATAAATTAATCGAATCGTAAGTAACTGCCATATGTGGATTGGTGAAGGTGATTAAGGAACTAGGGTTAATGGAACCAATGTTGGTGGTTTTAGCAACCTAATGTGGACCTCTGCAGCAGGTCTGAGTTCAAAAGGGTTGATATGTGTTACATAAGCTGTGATTATGTTTTTTGTTTTGTATATCGTTGTTGTACCAGTACTGTTTAGTGTTTAGGTCTTAGTATATTTGTATTTTCTTCTATTCTATGTAAATCAATAAATTTTCTATGAGTTGTCCTTCCTTCCTTTAATCCTATCCTTTAATTATTATTGTGTATGTGTAAATAAATGACATATAATGAGGATGAATGATAGCAGAATGACAAAAGGAATATATTTGAGTGAAGTGGAAGGGCGGTCACATAGGGGCCGGCCCAATAAGACAGAGAGAGTCAGATAGACGCTATATTGAAAAGGGTGACGTTAGGAGTACCTATAACTATCGAGAGTGTATGAGAAGATGTATGAGTGTCAATGAAGCGATGCGATCCGTGATCTCTGCCTACCCCTCTACAGGGAATCAGGCGTGATGTGTATGTATGTATGTAAATGATATATAATTTGTGTGTTAAGTATTATAAAGAACTCAATATATGACTTGAAATATATATCGCCATGCCAACTTATATGCTTAATTTGATTCAGAAATTTCATAACATGCACTCGATATACAGTACATTATTCATACATCCTAGCCTAGCATCAAATACATACAATATTTGAGACCAAATCAAGTCGGGTCATCGGGATAAATCCTAAATCAAACTCATAGTCCCATATTTCCCTAATAGGCCGATTCATATGCGACCCTTCATAGTGCCTTATCATAGGGTGTATGAAACAGTTGTTATTTTAGATACATGACCTTAGTAATCTCATTTGGTCTAGATTATTATTTACGAGTATCCTGACATGTCGTATGAGATGACTTAGAGAAGGTTCAGTGGAATGAATAAGCTGAGGGCTAGCAATCTGTTATTAATGTAATATAATAACGTCATCACGATTACGATTGTTTATAAAATAAACTAAAAGCGACCGGTAATGTTTCCGAGGTTCGAAGCGACTCAAAGGGACGTGAAAGTGAACGTATGTCATTTCTAAGCTAGGTTGTTTCATAAATTGCTTAGACGAACAACAAGTAACGAAAATATATTTAATTTATATGCATAAAGATTGATTTAACATCAAATTACTATACATATGACCACATACTATAAACGTTAGAACTTTAATGACAAATAACGAGAATCTCATTTATCAACTTCAGCATTAACATCTTTATTATAACATATGGCAGTCAGATAGACGCCTATTGAAAAAGGTTGACGAAGTACCTATAATCGCCGAGTGTGTATAAAAAGGTGCATGAGTGTCAGTGAAGTTTGGTTTGTCAGGATCGGGACACATGGCAATTCGTGATCTCTGCCTATGCAATATTGGTATCAGTTTGTTAACCCATCACTCATTACATTCAAATGAACCCTACTCCTTCCAGAAAGAAAAACAAAAGAAAGTCATCTAGTTAGCAGTGTATTAACATTATCATTCTTTATTCAAATTCTGTAATACCTTACCCGAGATTCAATAAAGCTGTACAGTACCTGCAAAGTGACATTTAGCAACTGTCACCATTCAAAGCCTACGTCAGAGCTCAGCTTATACTGGCCAGTGAGTTATTATATAGAGAACCATTCAGTCTAGACCCTTTGTCTGGGATAGGCGTGATTAATGTGATTTTAATGGCATATTGTTTAGTTTCCTCGCCCGAGTTTATCGTGATAAAATTATCATACAAGTCTCGGTTTAGACTGCGGTAGAAAACTAAACTGTTATTAAATAGCAGACACTTGTTTGTTAAACATTTTGGGATAGTCAGAGGCTTGAGTGATAATACTATATAGGTTGAACATACGCTTGGTTTTAAACATATTGGGATAATCGACGTATTTAGTGACTATCAGGGTGATAAGTTACGAAGATCTGTAGCCCATAAAAGACCACTTTTTAGTACTCCCTATCAAATTCATCAACACTAGACCATATGGTCAATCTTGATACTAACCACGCCCACTGTGAACTCTGACTACCCTCCGTAGAAACACGTGTTCGTATGTGTGTAGTGTTCAAAACTTCCCACATTATATACTGAACAAAACATCAAATTTAAATAATACAAACAAACTTTTTTCTTATCAACTCACAACAACGATGTCTCATAATTAAAAAGTAGGTTTCACACCCCAAACCTTCTTAGTCTCCGTTGCAATGAAAAGGCAATTCTCACCTGCCCGTTTGGCTACGAGCGTCTATCTTGCAGCCGTCGTGGATGCCAGATAGGCATCGCAGAACAGGCCATTTATCACGCGGTAGCTATCATGGCAAAAAGTGGCTGGGTTAAACTATGGTGTTCGGATACGTTTGGGTTTTTCGGCGGTGGTAGGTGTGTAGGAGAAATTTAAGTTGGATCGAGTTGTATAATAATGAGAAAGTATAATGATATATAAGAAGGATTTCTTTAAAATGAGCCCAAAGGTTAAAACACAAAAAAAATATTTTTAACTAAATTCGTAAGGAATGAACTTATACTAAATTGTATAACTTCTTACATTGTCGTATCTTTTTTAGAGTGAGTAGAGGAAACATTAAATCTCGGATCTAATAACTACGTCATCTTAAGCATTACTTCTGAACAGTTATCTAACTCATAACATCGAATTGGTCTAATTTATCAAGATTTTTGCTTCAATGAACTAATGAATTACTGAACTTTTCAATCATATAATAAATTCACTAAATTTAAAAGTATCAATATCCGTTATATCGAATGTCAATATTCTAAATTGATATACCCCATGAACATAACCCCAAGACTATTGCTACAAGTGTAATATATCTCCGAAGATATGTCCACCCGGAAAGTGTTTAAAGGGCGGCACATCTATTTACATCTACGTATATCCAAGCAATTTAACGTCAATATGCAAGTTTTCACACTATCCAACACATATAAATAAATGAAATATATTATACAATTAGGTTTATGGGTGTGAGAGAAGCAAGAGAGATTTGTCAGGACTGTCCCAGGTGGCGAACTATAGTCTCTGCCTATCCCCTTAAGAACGCAGAGGCCTGAATATATGAATGTATGTATGTATGTAATCAACATATACCAAGTTAACTCTTTACAAAGAGTGACTAGATTATCGTATTATATTCAATTACTTCAGGCACAGATATAAGAATTGTTTCAGGTATGTGGGAGGGAATCTCATACTATCCAATACACAACAAACCTAGTAAAAACAAATATTATCTGAACCGCATAGTGAACACTAGCACACTTGTCCAGTACTGTTGTGACAGGGATTCTCTCATCTTTTTGTTATTTCTTAGTTAGCTATAACTTACGTTTGTTCTTTGATACACGCTTTTTGTGATCTGTGTTGGTATCGCAATACGTATATATGGGAGAAAATGTATGGGAAAAGAAGAATTATGAGATAAATATTTGTACTGTATTTGGTTTGTTATTTTATGTTTATATAACAGGAAACATAGGTAATATACATCTAATCATATATCTCCTATCTTTCTTGTGGGAATCAGATATACACTTATATTTATATAAGTAACCGACTATAATATTAATCCCGAGATTCTGTCTATCTAGAAACAGATCAAAGGACGTGATTATATGCATACATGTCACACATATTCCTCTTCAGATGAGTAAGCAGGGATCACGGACCCCCTACGTTTCCTTATAATAGTAATATGCTAGTATCTGGACTACTTCGCTGACATTTACACAACTCCACATAGACACTCTGTAGTTATAGATGCTTCTTACGTCACCCTATTTCAGCGTATCTATCCATACGTAGTATCATTATTATGCGATAATTCGTAGTTTCATTATACCTATATACTACGAAATATGAAAGCCTCGTAGTATAAAAGAAAAACTGGGTAGTAACGTTGATTAAATACGTGGTGACTTGTCATTGTGCTCGGTATATCCTATTGTTTGGACACAAAAGAGCTGTTAGTCATTTAATCGCCAAAACCATACTACGGTTTTATCGCATTTTGATGGTTTTATTTAGTGGAGCCGGCTGGAAAAAGCAGATTAATTACAGATAAAGATATATTACTAATAACGTTAGTATTACAATTGTTATTGTATGTACTCAATAGATTTGAGTCTTAATCTTTAAACTGATAGTAATTAGTCAGCCTGAAAGAAGGTAGGAAAAGTATATTTAATAATAAATTTAAACAATCTTAATTTTATAATGACATTCATAATGTTATTAAGTGCTACTAACTAACTAACAAAAATTAGTCACAACAAACGTGTTCTTGGAGACAAAATTGTACAAAATATAAAGATTAAAGTAATGGTGGCAGACTCTTATATAAACTTCTTAAAAAACCTTTAATCTCTTGATTCTTTCGCTACATCAAGAACACATTACAAAATCGAGAACATCACGAATTTACACAAACTTTCGTCAACATAAAGTTCGTCGACACACCTTGACATTCTCAAATGGGATCCTTAAGCCCAATGCCTCTATCGTCTACCGAATGGTCAATTCACAACGTATAGTTTGCATTAGGGAGATTGCCTTGAAGCGATGTAGCGAATCGACTCGATTCACGATAATCGATACGCTTCCTCTACTCGATATTATATTGTGAGGTGTTGGCTTTTTGGACTATACTTAATCTTTAAGCTCCTTTTAGAGTGGACAGAACTTTGGAGATATAATATCTCCTAGGTCATTTTTAGCAAGAATATTAGGGTTGCGGTGTCATAATAGAATATTGGGTATAAGTTTACGCTTGTTGTTCTTTGTAAATGTTATATTTAATATGTAACATTTGAGAGGGCATAGTAAGAAACTGTCTATTATCAAACGTGCTAGCAACCCCCGTAAACACTTCTTGCCTAATCGTGTTGTGAAAGTGTGGAACACTCTTCCAGAGACTGTGATTAGTGCACCCTCAGTAAACAGTTTCAAAAACAGGCTTGATAAACATTAAAATACTTTAAAAACTCAAGTGCAATGATATAAGTACACGCATCAGCTTGAAGAGATGCTAGTGTATTTAATAAATCATAATAATAACGGTACATTGGATATAAATTTGCGCTCGTTGTTTGTAAATGCTCAAACAAACGAACAAAAAAAAACAAACGCATTCACGACCATTAGTAGTCAAAGGTTCAGGTTTTCATCTCCGCAATTGCGAAGGTACAAATTCTATGGACACCTCGAACCCACGTGTTGAACAGATAGTCAGTACTCAATGTGACAGATGGTAAGCCATGTCGCCATAAAATAATACATACATACACATCACGCCTGATTCCCTTAAGAGGGGTAGGCAGAGATCACGGATCTCCATTTGTCCCGATCCTGACAGACCACTGTCGCTTCATTGACATTCATACATCTTCTCATACACTCTCGGCGGTTATATATAAAATAATGTAAATGTGATATTTAACGTGTAATATACAAATTAGTTACATATTATCCTACGCGCCTATTTCTTTATCAAGGTGGACAAACCATTTATATTCCATCAAGGCAACACTTCGAAAGACACTCTTGCATAAAACAATCACGGCGTCTAACGTGACTCGAAACTGAAGCCTCTTCTCGACACACAAAGGCATCAATGGACGAGATGCAAAGATTAAAGTGGACGAGTGCCATCAGATTGCAAAGGCTGTGGAAATCGAAGGCTTTAGGCCAGTCAAAGGGTATGTATAGGTAACCTTTTTACTGTTAACACACGTTATTTAATAATAATGATTGACAGTCGAAAAAGGAATATATGTGGGTAAAGTGGAACGGCAGTTACGTAGGGGGCGGTCTAATAGGACATATGACAGTCAGATAGACGCCATATTGAAAAAGGGTGACTTTAGAAGTACTTATGACTTCCGAGTGTGTATGAGGAGATGTATGAGTGTCAATGAAGTGGTTTTTCAGCATCGTGTCAGATGGCACCCATGATCTATGTCTAACCCTCTACAGGGAATCGGGCGTGATGTGTGTGTATGTATGTAAACAAAACACATAATATAATAATGATGAATGACAGTAGATTGACAAAAGGAATATATGTGGGTAAAGTGGAAGGGTGGTTACGTAGGGGCCGGTTCAGTAGGACATATAACAGTCAGATAGACGCTATATTGAAAAAAGGTGACGTTAGAAGAACCTACAACCGCCAAGTGTGTATGTGGAAGTGTATGAGTGCCAATGAAGCGAAAGTGGTTTGTCAGGATCTGAACATATGGGGATCCGTGATCTCTGCCTACCCCTCTAAGGAGAATCACGCGTAATGTGTAATATGCATGTCGCGACACATACTGTGCGACATTATGTCAACATGACAAATTCTTTACAGCTGTCAATCCTCCTGCATACAGTAGGAGGCAACTTAGGTTTAGCAAGTTCTATCATGGAATTTTCCAAACTATAGCACTAACGGTAACGGTTGTGGTTCATTGTTGCTGTGTATACGTTCTGAATATAGCTTATTTTGCCTTAACGAAGCTTAGTGTAACATTAAAAGTTCAATTTCCTATTTTATCAGCCCGAAGTAAGTTGATAAATATTTATACAACTTCTATAAGTACACAAAAGAAGACTAAAACCTGTTATTAAATGTATCTGTAACCAAATATTTAAAGCTACTACGATATCCTTTGCCAAGATACATTAAAAAGTTAGCTCATTTTTCACCAACTGACATGTGGAAAAGTGGTTTCCGTTTTTCTGCTAACAGATGGCATATGCTGCGCACCATCATTACATGCAAATTGTGTTGATTAATAAAAATACATTCTTCCGTGTTGACTGTTTATTTTAAAGGTGTTTGTTGAAAGAAATTGCATAATGTATGTACAGGCATCACTTGTCACGCAAATGCGGTGGAAAAGAAAAATATCGTATGAATTACAAACGTATTTTAAAATGTATCACAATACAATGGTGGTGCTTTATAAGTTTAGATTGACGTATAAATTGAGGTTAACACGTGTTTAAAGAGAAGTTACATTGAATTTACATATACTATCAATGCACGACAGAAAATGTATCAAAAATCACCAATATCGTCAAAATTCATTATAATTTTAATTGTTAAGTTTCAGTACTTAAAGAGATCGCTACATTTTTTACTTTTCAAAATATTCTAGCTTGTAATACATCTTATAAGATATAAGATAATCACTACTGCAATGAAAAAATACTTTTATGGTAACAAAACAGACGAGAATCTCTGCTTACCTATCAAAACAAACCACATTGATGTATACATACAACCTTCAGCAGACAAAAACCTACAATAATAATAAACCAACAACCCAAATAAAAGAAAATCTATTGACCTTTTTACTCAAGAAAACGGAAAAAGCTGGCCTCAACATATTTGCTTTCCCGCCAATCTTTGTGTCATCTTTCTTTGTTGTTTTTATTCGCCCTTTGTGACTTGGACAGGGTCAGATTCAGCCATTTCCTTACACCTGACGCTTGAGTAACCGTTGCCTTTATTTGACTTATTGGAATGGTTAAGAATATAGGATATATAAATAGGTTTAAGCTTTTAATAGTAACTAGTTTTAGGGACTCAAATGGTATATAACTATGTGTCGTTCTGCTCAGTCTGTACATTAATACACCGATTTCTTTTGATTAAATCGTAATAATAATTTGATACGGAATTCAATGGACCGTTCTTACAATAATCATTACATTTTTCAGGTTTTAAAAACACTGCGACTATTTACTGGTAGGATGTCTCGATCTATCTATCCTTATTAGAATTACAACATGATGGTTAAATGTATTTATTATTTGATTCCGGCATTCACAAATTTGGCAGTAAGATGAACGATCCTAAACAAATAAAAAAAGTATCGATTCACTGTATTGTTATAAAAATAAACATTGACAATGATAAATCAACTTTCGTCCAGCATAATTTGCGTTACTATAATTGGTAGGAAGTTTATTTATGTCAAAATCACAAAATGATGCACACAAGTCTTTAATGCAGAAAAGGATGGTCAGAATAAAAGGCACCGATGATGATCCTTTCGACAAATTCATTCAATTATTGTCTACAACATAATAATAGGCAGATATTATACATTTATTATATTTTAAGACTCTTATTTGTCCCCTATGCTCCTAAGTGAACGACCTCAGTGGCGCGATCGGTTAGACGCCTGACCGCTAATCGTGAGGTCCCGGGTTCGATTCCCGGTGAAGACAATTAAGAACTATGGTTTTCTTCTGCTTTCCAGTCTGGTTGTTGATAATATACATATTTATCTATAAATAATAAGTATATGCTTCTTAAATATACGTTGACTAGCACCCTTAACACAAGTCTCAAATGTACTTAGCAAGGAGCTAGATCAATTGGTGGAATAGTGTCCTAAATATTATAATTATTACTTATAAGTGTACTTTTTATTCAAATCTCAACCCTACCACCCCCATTGTGTCTATTGATATGATATTGGTTGACCTAAAAGAACCATTAATATCCCCCATAGGTCCAAATACCAAGATCCTGCACGGGCTCAGTGGAGCGGATCCCTTGAGCAGCACAATCATTTAAGGTTGGCAACACTATACGGCTGATTCTTGGTACAAAAAGTTCCGGCTAAACTCAACCTCAAATGTTTTTATTCAATATAATTACAATTACAGTAAACTGATCGAAAGTCAAAATACATTCGTCCAACACTGGTTGTTTCTAATATTAATATCATAAACATAACATACGCTTCACGACTTGTGTATACACACTCCCTTTTTTATTATGGCGGGATAGTCAGAGGCTTGAATGCCCATCTTCGAAATTTTGAAGGCATATTAGGTATGGGTCATTCGAAGCCCGCGCATCACTAGATAGACAGCACCTAACGGTGAGGAAAAACATCGTAAGGAAACCTACCTATCCCTCAGGATAGGTAATAGTCAGTGCCTATATACGGCGATGCGGTTCACTACCTATTAATATCCTATCGTTATATAACGCTTCACGTCTCATTTTTATAGTGGTGGGGTAGTCAGACGTTCGCTCTCGAGATAGACTAGATGGACACCTCCCAATGTGATAGATAGTGAACCGTATCGCCGTATAACCACTGGCTATTATTCCTCACGAAGTGTTCCCTCACTGTTAGCGACATATGTAAATGAAAAACACATATTTAATTCATTCATTGGAACATATGCCAGAACCGGGATTTGAACCTAAGACCTCTATCTAATACGAAGTCAAAGGTTTTACTAATGTGTTCACACATCTCTATTGATCCATGCTACATCACTTGATAGCCATGTTTTCGCTCTAAGTTCCGACAGTGTTTTTATTCACGACTTTGTTTTACTACTAATATTTTTCAACTAATAATTTCTTCAGGTTACACAACAGTAGACACTAAGTTTCCACCAAACCCACAATCAGGCTCCAGTGACTTGCAGAATCGGAAGCAAGGAGCTAATGAGCCGTGGCGAATCGAAAATGCCGACCCCGTGTCTCTAGAAGTCAGATTCGTACCCCACGGCAGTCGTTCAAGCTTGTACTAACTTTGCTTACAAGGAATACTGTTTATATAACAGTCAGATAGACGCTATATTGAAAAAAGGTGACGTTAGAAGTACCTATAACCGCCGAGAGTGTATGAGAAGATGTATGAGTGTCAATGAAGCGAAAGTGGTCTGTCAGGATTGGGACAAATAAGGATCCGTGATCTCTGTCTACCCCTCTACAGGGAATCAGGGGTGATGTGTATGTACGTAAATACTGTTTAGTACAAGGAATACTTTTTCATATATAATATATATTTGTGTAAGAAAGGGTAATTGTATGAAAAACATTAACATTTACGTCGTTAAATCTCTTTTAGATTTATTCAATCGTTGGAAATATTTCCTTGGTCACGGAGCTGACAATATTATTGGGATGTGATGAGATACATAAAGAACATGCTTTTGAACACAGGTAATATTTTTACATTATTTTCATATAACGTAATCTGGTAGGTGGCGAATAAGGGACTAGGAGTATTGGGATAGGAATATTGAATACTAAATCACATGACGTAAATTATAAGTCAAAACGAAAATATAGTTCTTTACCTCTGTATTATAAAGCTAGAACACTGTGAAAATTGCTAAAAATACTAAACGCAATAGAATTCTTTAACATTCAGTGCTTCGAACATAAATTTCCTTGATTTGAGATAGACTGAATGTGTAAAATAAATCTGAATTCCCGCCAACGCCAACCCTTGTAAAATTGTAAAAGATGTAACGCTGCCAAATCAAAGTGAATTTAATGCGAGGCCAACTTGCATATTTTATGCGCTCTTCAATTTGGCCGCTTTAATATTTACCTAGATTCCTTTACTAAGTAGGTTTTCTTTTCTTTGATTTTGAAGAATGATTTTGTATTTCAATGTAATGATTGTGTAGAGTTGTATTTGTTTACTACATACTCGTATTAAGACAAATTATGAACATATAGATGAGATCTTGATATTATTACCTTAATTATATAACTTGTAATAAAACTCTTATTCTAAATCTCTCAAAGGAAATTGACTAAGAGAAGCTATAATATTATGTTCAATAGAGGTAGTGGGCTATATTGGGATATCTTGAATAATAAATAAACTTAAATAGAGCCGAGCACAAGACGAGACCAACAAAAGCACTAGACCTCATTTCTACGTAATGATCTAAAGGAACCATTAAAAACTCTTATAAATCTAGAACTTAACTGTAAACTCTAGAAAATAAACTACGCGTAGAAAGCAAGTATATAAAGGAAGATTTTTTTGGATATCTGAGGATTTTTTAAACGAGGAAGGTGAAAATTTTAAGCCTCGACATATTTCATTAATCAATATATGAAATTTAAACTCCAAAGTTCGAACTATATTTATCGTATACAGAAAACTATGTTGAATTATGTATTTCTTAACATTCTCTTTACATTAAAACGTTTCTTAATCCGCCATTTTGTTTGCCCAAGCCGATTACTTCAGTAACAAACAATCCAAATACAACCTGCTCGCAAATGATGTCAGAAGTTCATTTCACTTTCGCGCGGAAACGCGGTCGGGAGTGCAAACTTTTTGTGTCCAACTCTTTTCTTTTCGACGTGCCAGTTACGAATCTAACGTTTGACGTGGATTATTTTTTATTTTTAGCTGTCTTATACACGCGCAGATAACGGAAATTGTGGTTTCAACTGCCTGTGGGTTACTATTGGGGAAAGTTTGTTGGTTTTCCTAGTTTCTTTGTAGTGTATTTGTTTATTTTGATGATTTTTATTTATTTAGCGCCTGCGGAGTTATCATTCATGAAATAACATAAACACTCACGCCCTATATATAGATAGACCGGTCTTAAACGTCAATATAATCTTACCAGATTGCTTTGTAAGGATAAGGACCTAAGGATATCTTCTATATATCGTAGATATTTTAAAGTCATAATTATGCTAGTGGCATATTTATTTTGTACACTTTATGCCTAAGAACAGCCTGAAATTAACAAAAGCATCTTGTTAACGCGTTGTTATATTCACTTGTCCTTGTCTGTGACCTATGAAAATAAGTGAGTTAATCTTTGTGAAGCATATGTATATATGTACCATTTAATTATCTTCAACACAAATACACAGTAAAGTAACCGTACAAGCTCATCGTTTAAACTCCAAGTCCCTTTTTGTTTCAAAACCCTTTTTAACCTCATTTCACATCAACCTTCTTTCCTCCCACGCGGAAACGGAAGTCAATTGACATGTCAAAGAGAGAGTGCCATATTTATATCCAGATTCAAACGGAAATTCAAAAGAATTCACGTGCGTACGGAAACTGCTGTTTCTAAATTAAACGATGCAACGAAACGTTTCCTTTTTGCACAAACGTTGCCCAACGTTTTGGAAAATCTCTTGACTGGTTTACTAACCAATTAACTGGTGAAAGGAAAGTTTAAATGAATACGGTAGCTGAGAAAGAATATGCAACGGAGCTGGCATATTCATTGTATAACGAACATAAGTATTTATATAGGGAGGCTATTCACCCTTTGTAAGATTATTCAAGTAATACGTATGTATAGTTTAGGGTATATATGAGATTGAAGTCATTACGAAATAGTTTAGACTATATAATAATAATATTTAATATATGGGACACTATTACAGCAATTGAACTAGCCTCTTGGTAATTTCAATTAATACTTGTGTTAAGGGTACTAGTCAACGTATATTTAACAAATATATACTTATTATATATAGATAAATACATGTATAGCATATATAATCAACGACCATACTGGTAAGCAGAAAAGCGTAGTTCTTTACTCTTCCTCCACTGGGAATCGAACCCGGGACCTTATGATTAGCGGTCAGGTGCTCAACCAACCACGCCACGGAGGTCGTCTAATATATTATGACAGAACGAGTTACCTATAATATACCGATCACATTTTAAATACGATAATTATGTATATTGTGATCAAGTAGATATAATGTTATGGAAATCCTGTCTATCCCCAATAAGATACAAGGAAGTGAATGTATGTACGAGTATCTAAATAGCCCCAAGTCCCAGCATGACTTATGAACTTTCCTCAGGGTATAAACAAAACTTCTTGACATTTAACCTTCTTGAGTAACGTACATACATACATACACATCGTTTCCCTGTAGAAGGATAGGCAGAGATCATGGATCCCACATCTGTCCTGACAAACCACTTTCGCTTCATTGACACTCTTACACCTCCTCTTATCCACTCGGCGGTTATAGGTACTTCACGTCGTCACCATTTTTCAATATGACGCCGATTCAATATTGAAATTCAAAGTTTAGATTTTTTCAATATTGACTAAGCTCAGTTTGAGGTATATAGAAATACTTTATTTTTGAAATAAAACATTTTATGAAACCATCATATACTATTAACCCTTCGCTAGTATACTTAACACAGTCTTGTAACTATTAAAAATCAGCTAATGACACCATTTAAATCCCTCACTACCAAGAGAATAAAACTCCATATTTTAAAACAGCGCCCCCTAGCTTACAGTGCACCTGAAAAGAGCTTTCAACAATCGTTAGTGCAATTTGTCCTTTAAGTTGTAGTGGCATAATGACCTATTTGCATTAACATTGGTAATGTCTCACGTATGCCAAACAGGAGCGTATAGCGTGAAAAGGAGGTGACTAAGAGATTGAGGTAAATGGAATTGGATAGGAAATATGGCAGTTCCTTTTTTGGATTTTGTAATATCTATGTTATAAGAAGTCCAATGAAAATCCTAAAGTATCTGACTCCAAAGTTCAGTCTATTACCATAAGTACGCGATTTTATGTTCACATAAGGATTTAATGAATGGTGAATCTTGAGGAAACCCACAATCCTTCAGAATATGTATTAACTAATGCCTCTATACGTCGATACGTTTCACTACTCATCACGTTGGGTACTGTCCATCTAGTTAAAACGTGGACTTTGAGTGGCTTATACCTAACATTTCTTAAAATTTTTGGAGATGGAAACAGTGTATACACAAGTCGTGAAAATAATATAGGTATGTAATATGGTAACATTTAGACTCAACATAAAGTTTCTTATATTTTCTCCAATATCAACAATTAACAAACAACCTAATTAGTTATATTCATTCTCGTCCAAGACTATCAACATAATTTCCGCTTTTCTCTTACAATTCAACAACGATGTCAGTACATATAAATTCAAAGTTGATGCCTTCATTATGCATACGGGTTGACACAACTGCTACTCATATCTAGCCACTGTTTGCACAGTTTTAATAATTCTAAGGTCACGCACGGTGCTTTTAAGTCTTCGCTACGTAATGTATTATGTAGTAGGTTAGGCAGTTAATTTTTTTTTCTTATACTTTCACTACCATTAACGAATTAAGTAACTATATTTTCGTGGACGTATGATTAGAAAATTAGTAAGTAAAGTGTTAAGTAAACTGCAGTCTTTTGTCTTAGAGATGTATATGTAAATAAGGCTTAAATAATATTGATAAAATCTCGCAGCACACAAAATTGATTATTATTATTATGTAGAGTAGGCTTAAAGACATTTATTTTAGTATCCAATGATTTTAATTGTCGAACATAAACACTCACGCTTCCTAACTCTAGTGGAGTAGTAAATATACAAGTATCTACATCCGAGAATCACTGTTAAACTGCTGAATATTTAAAGAAACGTTGCCTAATAGTTTTCAGAGATAAATGTCAACAATCGACTATCAAAACTACGGAAACAAGATCACATTCGAACCTTTTCAAATTCAAATAGCAACTGGGTACATTATTAACCGTCCAGCACTCTTTTCAGGACCGTATAATATTACGCTACAAACGCTTTACCGAAACCAGCCGCATTTTAATCCAGAATATTCTGCATCAGAGCAAAATGTAAAGCTTAAAGTGTAAAGTAAATTTATAAAGCCTACAAAAGACAGGATGACCGTAAAAATAGCCGTTCGTTTTGTTTAGCCCGCTCGGAAGGTGTTAACAGAGGGGGCAGGGGGACAATGGGTGGGGCAAAGCAGTGGGGCAGCGGCAGTGGGGCGTATAAGTAAACATAGACAACAGCTGGTCGAGTTATGAAGTCGATTGTTGGTCTCTGGACGTAAAAAGAATGCTTAGTAGCTGTAGTACGCATAATGTAGGAGGTGATTTAGGGAATAGGGGTCAATGGAATGTAATGGGTGATGGGATATTTGTCACCCATGTTGCATATTAATGCCATCCTAATATGGATGATAAAGGTGACTAAGGAAATTCATTTTGTTAGTGCAGGTCATTTAGCAGTTAATATTTTTGAGAGACTCGCCATTTTTATTAATTTTTCTATTAAACGGAATTTTTCGCGTTAAGTTGGTTCGTGAGCATGGCCGAAACGTCGGGTAACGTTATTTGTAAAATATACGCGATAAGTTCCGTTTCTTTGTAAAATAATAATCAGGTTGTGTTTATGATATCTAGAAGTAGGATCTATACCTAGTACATCATAGCATGCGTGAACGTAAGTGATCTGTTACATATTGCAGGTGACTAAGGGACTAAAGGTTTTCACAGATATTTAAAAAAGAAACACTCACTTCAGAATCAACATTTCTTTTTAAGTTTTTTCCCTACGAACAGTTGAACTTAGAGTCGAGATTAAACAAACGTTTTTGTCCTATGCACTGTCAATTATAAACATAAGTTTGTATATATCTTCACCGGTTGTAGCCCAGTGGGTAAGACCTCGGACTTCGTATGAGAAAGGTCCTAGGTTCGAATCCCGACTCTGGCATGTACCAATGAATGAAATTTAAATATGTGTTTTTCATTTACGTACATAATTTACAGTCGCTAACGGTGAGGGAAAAACATGGTGAGGAAGCCTGCCTATCTCTCAGGATAGGTAATAGTCAGTGCCTATATACAGTGATACGGTTCACTACCTATCACGTTGGGTGCTGCCTATCTAGTGATACGCGGGCTGACCGATACCTAACATGCCTTCGAAATTTCGGAAATGGGCACTCAAGCCTCTGACTACCCCGCCATAATAAAAAAGGGAGGGTGTATACACAAGTCGTGAAGCGTGTGTATGTATCTTCATCATCCCTCCACAATTGAAGGTACAATGATGCACATAACTGTTCTGAGTTTTGAGTAAGCTCACATTATGCAAATGAACACTATATGAGGTCTGAACTCACGGTGTCAGTGCGTGCAACCTATTTTTGTTTGCATGTGTACCCCGTTGCTGGGAATTAGGTTTTGCATACGTTTAGGAACAGCTTAAAATAATTATGAAGGCTGCCTAACTGGTATAAGTGGGTAGGGTTCAAGGAAATTGTTGTGACGGAAAAAGCACGAATCAAAGTATTGCTTTTTATAAGTACATACAAACATACACATCACGCATGATTCCCTGGGCAGGCAGAGATCACGGATCCCCATTTGTCCCGATCCTGACAGACCACTTTCGCCTCATTGACATTCATACATCTTCTCGTACACTCTCGGCGGTTATAAGTACTCCTAACGTCACCTTTTTTCAATATAGCGTCTATCTGACTGTTATATCTCTATAAGTACTTAAGTAATTTTCGGTGTCTGTATAAGATGGATGGATAAACTAGGTAGAATTATTAATTAGTATTTGGATTGTTTCTTTACTAAAAATCAGATACTAATTTTTAGGTCTTTTAATATATATTTGCACAACTGTTATTCAAAATCATAAACTATCAATTATCAGAAAATGCTTAATGAAGATGAAGATTACTGAAAAGTTATATAAAAGGATACTTAATATAACAAATTTGTGTATTATAGTGGAGAATTATCTGAACAATTCTTTCCTTATTCACAATAAAAAAACATGCGAAAACAAGTAATTGAGAACCGGCCTATTCGGGAATCATTCCACTAGCATATAAATATACATGTCACGTCAATATTCAGTAAAAAGGTTCTACGTTTACCAACCTCATTGGTGTTCCAGCGATGCCTCTGGATGGCAAAATGCTCTGCCCTGGGAAGGGTCTCCAAGTTCTCTGGCAGCTTGATCGGCTCGCCATCTGTTGACAAAATAAAGGAACTATTTAGTAACATTCTACAATATGGCTTATTTATATTTATTTAGGAAATACTTCATTTGTTCTTTTAGTTATATTTATTTATTAGAAGGTTCGTTTTAATTACTAATGATTATTTTGGTAAATATATGTGATAGTTAATACTAATGGCTATACGTTATACCACCGGTAACGTAAGGATCTGCTTAAAGCACATTTAAGACTTGCGCCAAGAGTACGAATCAACATGTTTTTAAGAAATATATGTGTATTATAGACAGATAAATACTTATAAAATCAAAGACCAAACAGAAGAAAACCGTAGTCATCCACCGGTAATCGAACGTAGGACCTTCCGATTAGCTTTCAGACGGTAAACCATTCGCGACACGGAGGTCGTCAATTATATTTCCAAAGTTCTGTCCATCCCAAAAGGGTTCGAAATTCATGAAGTATGTCTCATAGAACTATCCACACATAATAAACTAAGTCAGGTACAGTGAGCCACAGATTTCTTAGAGAATTATCTCTGGCTTGCACTTGAAGGTTCAGACTATAAATTGCGCAGTACCTCCCGACGCGAAAGTGCTTTTGTCAGATTTAATATGTACTACGCTCTGTGAATTCGGCTTAGTCAAGCTAGACTGATCTAGTTAAGCTTCGTATAAGTCTTGTCTAGTAGTGTTTAATATATAGTAGCGTGTTTATAGCATACGTAGATACACATCAAGAAGTTGGGTAAGACCTTTGACTTCTTACTAGAGGTCTTAGATTGGAATTCCAGCTCTGGCATATACCAATGAATAAAATTAAAAATATATTTTTCATTAACAAGCGGTTGTACCCCAGTGGGTAAGACCTCGGACTTCGTATGAGAAAAGTTCTAGGTTCGAATCCCGACTCTGGCATGTACCAAAGAATGAAATTTAAATGTGTTTTTCATTTACGTACATAATTTACAGTCGCTAACGGTGAGGGAAAACATCGTGAGGAAATCTGCCTATCCCTCAGGATAGGTAATAGTCAGTGCCTATATACGACGACACGGTTCACTACCTATCACGTTGGGTGCTGTCTATCTAGTGATACGCGGGCTTCGAATGACCCATACCTAACATGCCTTCGAAATTTCGGAGATGGGCATTCAAGACTCTGACTACCCCGCCATAATAAAAAAGGGAGTGTGTATACACAAGTCGTGAAGCGTATATATGTATGTATTTTTCATTAATTTACTTAATTAAGTAACATAAACAGCCTATCCATTGAGATATAAAAGAAAACACTATACACTACATTTACAAAAACACAAACATGTAAAAAAAAAGTCTGGAAAACCGTTGATACAGTGAAAAGGTGCTGCCTCAGTATACGATGCAGCTAGGCTGCATCACTGGTCCTCCGGCCGCACCCGATTCGAAAATGGAAGATATGTAATAGACAGTGCCTACACATGGAGTTACGGTTCACTACCTATCACGTTGGGTGCTGTCTATCTAGTGAAACGCGGGCTTTGAGTGCCCCATATCTTTAACATGCCACTTTAATGAAAAGGGAGTATGTATACACGTGTCGTGAATATGTTATGTATATGTTGTTTTTATCTCACTATTATAGTTTTTATATGAGTGTGTATGAGAAGTTCTAGGAGTGTCAATGAAGCGAAAGTGGTTTGTCAGGATCGAGACTACTGGGGATACGTATTCTTTATGTACGCCTCTACATGGAATCAGGCGTGATACGTGTGTATGTATGTTGTTTTTATAAGTTATAACCACCATCATAAGCTCCCCTCGTTAAAGGTCCAAGGAGAGCATGACATAGCAAAAGATTCCGATAAGCAAGTAATTATTCAAGAGTCTACCAACGTCACGTTATCTGTGGAGCGACGTACTATCAGTCATTTGGTGATTCGGCCTTTTTGTCTCGGCCTCGTTTCGACCTCGTATTAAAGTCTGGTAGGTATTTTTTGTGTGGGTTTGTTTTTAACTATGTATGGATTATTTACACATAAAATTCAGACTATCGCCGCTTATATAGTTATGTAGGTCATATAAACATGCATGCAAAATAGAGCATTCGATTAAAAATGAACGATCCTGACAAATCTTTCTCGATCTCACTAATGTCTTATCTTCACATACATGCTCTTCTGTTATTCATACTATGCAGTTACCTGTCTTAAGAATAACATCAATTTGATAAATGTCTGAATGTGTAAACATAAATGCCTGCTGATCTGTGATATATAAATGAAAATATATATTGGTCATATTTTCGTACGCAAGCAACTCTCTCTATATTAAGGGTATTGTTCGCGGAAATGAGCGAAACGAGTGTTTTCATTTTTCAGTTTAAACCTATTTAGAACTTACTGACACCTATCATACTTTCAAGGTAGCATAATGAAAGACTGAAATTGATGACTGAAGTAGTTTCAAGAGTTAAATATCAATAATTACGTAAATATAAACGCATTAAGTTGATAAAAAATATGTACTAGATATACATGACGACTGTGACACCTTTAGGGGAGGTAGAGCCTTGATTAACCGACTCTTGGGTTCTTCAGTCACGAGTTATAGCCTGAGCAACGATCGCATATATCCTAAGTTCAACTCAAATGGTTTACAAGGAATATGAAACTGTAGGTCATTTTGAACCGAAATACGGTGATCTTTGGTAAAATAGTGTTTTATAAGCTACTAGGGTAAATTTTGTGGTCAGATGAACCGGTCAGGTTTGCTGGTCCTTGTTTAGACCCATGTGTGCATTAGGGAAGGCATTTATTTAACAGTGGAGGGCAATCGAGCTGATATAATGATAATCAGCTCGATTCCGATGTCATAATGAAAGAATCAAATAGTAAATCATATTTTATTCTCAATAGTAAAAAAGGTAAATCTGGGTAGGAAATTATTCAACAAAAACTTACAAAACACAGCCGTAGCTATGGCAACAACAAACAATCCACAAAAACATATTTACAAGAAATTGTTCAAGAAATCTCACGAGCCGAAAGATAGCTAGTTGGATCCTTAAGCAATGGGACTACGATTTACTGGCTTGTTTTGCTACATACTTAGGTACATGGTAACAATTATTAACATACTTATAAAGTAGTAAGTTATATTTTTGAAAATTACTATTTATTTTATTTCTATACACATTTAGAAGGTTAAAAAATGAATTATGTATTCTATTTTGTCTATGTATGTATTTTAAAATGTTCAGGCAAGTCACTACATAGTTTTAATATATTAATTTAAAAATACAAGTTCAATCTACAATAGATAAAGATAATTTTGAGCAAAATATGTTTTTTAGAAAGCCAGTTTAATAATAAGCAAATATTATGATAACCATTATTAAACAATTATCAATTTAGTTAAAAAAATACTTATCATTCCGCGATTGAGTATAAAAAATACGTATTACATCAAAACATTACTTCATTGACAACATTATACAATTTAAAACTTTATCTTTATTAACATGCATAATAAAACTCGATTCAGGTACAATAAATATTAAATACTTGTTACTTACATAATGATAATAAATTCTATTTTTATTTCAAGCCAAGCCTCAAAATTCATTTGATTATACATATTAGAATTTATACCTCATTTACATGTATCATTGATTCTTTTCTTTATTGGAAATTATACATTGTCAGTATTTTTATAAAATAGTAGTTTCTTTATTTGATTGCTTAGTAGGTTATACCTAAAGTGTGTCGTTTTTCAAACATGTTTTATACCTTTATAATAATGTTTTATTTTAGTTTTATAACATTACAAGACCCATGTTTAATTTCCAGATTATTAAAATATATATTTACATATTTATAATTCAAATAGTTACAGTTAATAGTTGAACCTTTTATCTTGTATTTAGGATGGTCAGTACAATAAAATTATATCATGATGAAGTTTAAAATAATTCTATCTATCTAGCATATGTAATTTTATCTAGCAACTGATACTAAAAAGTTTGATTAGGTTTAATAAAGTTTCTGTGAGACAATATAATAATTATATAACATTTATGACATTAAAATCTCAGTGGAAAATTATTACCCATTCAATTAGTGTTAACAATTATGCTATGTCATCATGATTTCTTAGTTCGCTTTGGTAGATAACATATCATTAGATGTAAATCAGTAACTATTAAGCATGTTTCAATAAAAATAGTTATCTGTTTTTGTTCCATGGTATACATTACTTTTCAAGTAAAATTTTCAAATATTGAAAATTTTGTAGCATTTCTGCATAGTTTTGTTTTTCTTTTTAGTCATTTGTTATAACAGGAATAGATTTCATTCTATCACTTAAAATTTTGAGCATATAATCCAAGTTTCAATATCTTGTCAAGTTAGCAACCTTCCATTTCCACTTATAAGTACACTGTCTACTTTAAAAGGGACTATTTCGTTTTCTTTTCTGCCTCAACCTTTGGAACAAAGAACGCCACGCATTTCTGTAAAACTTCCGTAAATATCAACGTACCGACAAACACTAAAAGCGTACCTATCCAGTGCCCCACCGTAAACGGATTCCTAAAATACATAATCGAGAACAAAAGTGACACGAACTTTCTCAACGTAACTGTCAAAGTGACAGTTAGTGACGCGCACTCAGTTGTCAAAACATACACGGCACTTATACACAGACCTTGCGTCAGAACATATAAAGTTAACCACACCATTTGGTGAGGCACAGATAACCCTAATACTTGTATATCCTCTGTATCCGCTGCATGTGTCAGATGAGAGAACAAATTCGGAGCAGTCGGCAACCAGAAAACTAATGGCAACAAATGAGTATAATACAAAGACTCCCACGGGTGTTTTCCATATTCAGCGTACAACGATTCTTGGAATATTCCCATGCGAGCCGAGACGAATAAGGCAAAGGTAAGGATTGCTATTCCTAAACACCACCAAAGCCAGTCGATAAACTTGAGTCTCTCTTCTTCCGCTGCATCTTCGTGAACTTCTCTTGGTGCTTGTACATCACCACTGGACTGGATCGTGCAAATAGCTATACCGGCAGATATCATGAATACGGCCACATACTTCAGAGCAGGGTAGCGTTTCTTCAAAATCCATATACCAAGAGCCATGTTTGCCATTAAGGAACCAGCTCTGAATATCATGTGTAGAGGCATGGATATATTGAAGTTAAATGCATAGTTATTCGCTACGCTTGACGTCCAGAAGAAGAAAACTAGTATAAGGTACTTTTTGAATGGAATGTTACGTTCAGCGAACCCAAATTTACCAACTGTACAGAATCCTACAAACGCGATGAAGAGGAACTGAAGGAAAGTCACCAGATTTCCAGCACCAGGGTCTTCTTTAATCACCATTTCGAGGAATACTACATTTGAGCAGCATCCAATGAATACCATTGAGATGGCTAAAGCTGCTTTCACATTCATTTTGAATCTGAAAAAGTAAAACAGAAGTGAAAAATTACTAAGCAGATTAAATATAAAAATTTAAAAATGCAAAAACAAATTTCCGATACCGGGAATCGAACCCGAGCCTCCTGGGTGAGAGCCAGGTATCCTAGCCACTAGACCATATCGGATATTGCTTACTGAGCCAAAATATACGTACAATTTCAATCACAACCTATTAATGTAATGTCAAGGAACAATTGAATGAAAATAACTTTTTAATTTATATCTATAAAAAATATTGATATTAACTCATCGCCAAGAGCATTCTAGGACTTATGGTATTTAAATTATTAAGATGTATGAGTCTACATCAATTTATATTCAATAAGTACGTATTATCTTCAATTACGTTATTTAATTGGATTGTAGTTAAGATATGAACTATTCAAATGAATACTTAAGATAGGTATAATTAATTAAAATACTACACAAGAAAACTCCAGGAGATATCCGAACAAAAAATTCTGCAGATAACAATAAAATAAGAATACTTACGAATTTATTAACTCCGGTCACCACACAAAATTATAATCCAATACTTTTTCACTGAGCAAACATAATTATACAGTTTTTATTCGTATAAATCACAATATAAGTAGAAAAACACAATATTTCAGTGAATCTTCAACAAATCGTTGGCTTCGACTGACATTGACGTCTGGCGTGACGTAAGCTCGTGTATCAGTTGACAGAAACCACGCCTGCGTATTCTTTTGCGAAATGTAGGAACATAGATGGCGCTCCACTGTAGAGAAAATTATTTTAATATTTATTTAGGTATTATCAAATTTTATTATCTAGTAATTAATATTATTAGCGTTAAATTATTTCATTAGCATCATAATTACTAATATATGTAGAACTGAATATGTAGAAGAAGTAACTAAGTTAACTATTTCTTTTCTATTGAACTAACTCAAGTTCAATTCAACAATTTCCGTTTTATTTAGCCAGATTAATCGCTCATTAGGTAATTGTTAAATTAATGAAATTTGTGTCTGAAACTACCAAATATTGACACTGAATACATTCTTTAAAATTTTTGTCACATCTACAAAGTGTACTCAAACTACCGATCAAAAATATTTTCTAAAGAGCTAAAATATTAACCCCTTTAAACAGCTGGCTACATTTTATTCAAGCACACATAGTTACTAAAACAAACACTTTTAACAGCATAAACACCCATTAACCCTTGCGGGGTAGCCAAAGGTCAGCGTGTCCATCTCCGTAATTACGGTATTCATAATTCTATGGGCACTTCAAGCCCACGTGTTAATGAGATAGTCGGCACCTAAAATAATTATATCGTACTCTAATTACAACATACCTATTAATTGGTAACGAGATAAGCTAATGTCTTTTGCGCAATTGTATTGGGTATAATTCAAGACATATTTTTATACGTATATCGTACTTTTAGATGCGACTAAGAGACTGGATGTTTTCCTAAGTACATACAATATTCACGCCACGTCCCTAAGGGTATAGCCAGAGACTATCGATCGCCACCTGGAACGATTCTGACAAATCTCTCTTGCTTCACTCTCACCCGTTAACCTTCTCATACATGTTCTTCTATTTTTCACGCTGCGTACACCCGCCGAAAGAAAAATGTCTCCAATTTGATCTGTATAATGTTACGCATCCTACCCCGTCCAACTCTACCTTCAACTTTGGCTCTGTAAATTCCTTTCGTAACCCTCCTTTCATCCATCCGCTCCATGCGTCCAAATGTGCCAATTAGCTAGGTTATCACCATTACCAAATATTCCGTTAATCCTTTAACATAAGAGGAAAAATGTGAAGAAAGATTATTGTTCGATATTTAAAGATATTAATGTACACAGTAGTATTACAAGCTTTGGTATAAGTCTAAAAACTTACATAGTAAATACATACATCTATTCGAGTCAACGGGATAGGCAGAGATTAACGAGGGCCACCTGGAACGATCCTAACAAATCTCTCTTGCTTCACTCACAACCATACATGTTCTTCTGTTCTTCACACTGCGTACACCCTTGACAAGAATGTAGTAATAAATTTGTTTATTACAGTTTTCGACCAGGATACCTTTTGGGGTATCCAGAAATTCGCTAGTAATTGACGAATAAGCCCTTTTAGAGCGAAACTTTTAATATGTCAAGTCTCATTAAGAAATGTTAAAAAAATTACATACATGCATATACATCACGACCGTTTCCTTGTAATGATGTAGGCAGAGATCACAGATCCTCATCTATCATCTAAGACAGGGCTGTCCAAACCACTGTGTTGATTACTGCGGCCCATTGAACCTTTTTAACCGACTTAAAAAAAAGTTCGATTCGGTTACACCGACTACAAAGAGATCTGTACCCACTGCATATAATAATACTTTATTTTAATTAATAATAGCTTTAACTTAGTTTTATTTATTTCTTATTATCTTCTTTGTTTGAAATTTTAAATACATTATTGACCTTTTTTTTTTTAGAATGGGATTGCTCTTGGCCCGTACTAATCCAAGTAGTTGGATTGGTCTTATTACCTAAATATTTTGCGGCCCACTAAATGTATTCAGTCTTTTTTATTGGCCCTGGGTCCCATCTAGTTTGGACACCCCTGATCTAAGACAAACCATTTTCACTTCAATAACACTCATACACCTCTTCATACACACTCGACGGTTTTAGAAAATAACCTTCTATCCCTTAGTCGTTTCTAACTCTAAAGGTAGTACACTAAATGTGCTATGAATGCAAACGTGGGGCATATCCTATCATTTGTACATCGAGGTCAGACAGGAATAGGCAAAACGGGGTAATAAAAATTCAAAATAGCCTAGCTGCTTTTGATCGCCACGAATAAATGTGTTTGCCAGTATAATGGGACTATTCTGTTCTGCGAACCTCACCGGGATTATTGACGTGAATGTGTGTTTATTTAGGGTTTAGATTTAAATTGATCAAGTTATTTATGATCTAAACATGGGTTGTCACCAATATTCCATAACAATGCCATTACGTCCCCAATAAACTAACAAAAGATTAAAAATGATTATTTTTGACTTTGTAACATTTTCGTAAGTTACTACAGATGTAATGGAAATATTAAATGTCCATGGCAGAAGAGATATTGTATCTTCGAGGTTCTGTCCACTTACAATCGGCAATAGGTTAATAATTTCACACATCCCTACCCTAATTAATAGCATATTTTAAACTTACACGATAATAACCTCAAATATCTCAATCAGTTGTTCCGTCTCACTATTCCCGCCATAGCCCCAAGTGTCAACTAGCGCTCATAGATTGTCGTCTTCGAGACTTGGATCCCCGCTGGCATTATGCCACAAATCAAAAGCCCATGCTAAGAAAAATGCAAAATGAGAATTCGCAATAAGATCATATTTTTCTTTTTACAGTCACTTATTTTAAAAGATGGAACTAGTTTCGCTCGGAGAGAAATGAATTTTCATTTCTCATTGTTCTTTTTGGAAGTGTGGGTTGGAATAATTATTTAAAAGGATTTTATTTACTATGAGATCACGATAAATTAATAAAGATATCTGATTACCTTTATTTTGCCCGACGTTTCAAACCCAGTCGCATAGGCCGTGGTCGCGGGAAGACTAGGCATAAATAACTATTTAAAAGGATATATAATAATGTATTTGGTGGCACTCAGCAGAATAACAATCATACAATATACAAATAATTTGGAAACTTAATGTTCTAGGTTTGTTCCGTAAATTTTCTCTATGTAACTTATTGATGATATGTAACTTCCCTATTCATTCGAATGATAGTCATTATAAAATATGGTACACCATTGATCCGATGCAACGTTAGATGTAGTAGTAATTCATTTACTGAATAATTGCGATAGATTATTGAACCTTTAACTACCCCACAAAAGGATTAAAGCCTTAATATTCAAGTTAAATAATTATAGTCTGAAAATTAATTTAAAGGGTGTGATAGAACCGAGAAAGGTAATAGATAATCTCTGCCTATACTGTTAGGGAAGTAGAGGTTTTTATACATACATACATACACCATCACGCCTGATTCCCTGTAGAGGGGTAGGTAGAGCTCGCGGATCCCCATTTGTCCCGATCCTGTCAGACCACTTTCGCTTCATTGACACTCATACATCTTCTCATACACACTCGGCGGTTATAAGTACTCCTAACGTCACCCTTTTTCAATATAGCGTTTATCTGACTGTTATGCATATGTCTTATTGAGCCGGCCCCTACGTATACGCCCTTCCACTTCACTCATTTTATATATCAACGTTTAGAGGGTTTTTTTACAGGTTTTAGTATACATATATTTACGTATTAAACTTATTAGTAAGCGATTGGTAACCAGATTCTTCACAACATTAGGTAGGTAACTTTTCGTAAACGGAGTCAATATGACGAGATATTTCTCAATATTTACAGTAAGTAATTATTTGGTTTGTGTAAATAGCTGTTTAATAATTTCCGATATAAAACGGACACCTAAGTAAATACACGGGTGTTTCTAAGCCTATAATACTTAGCTATCAATGAAGATTTGACCTAGATTAGTTGTTTTTTTTTCCATTACGCTCAGTTATAAGTTATAACCATAGTACTAATCAGACTGTAAGAAATAAGAGAAAAAACTAAGATAGGTAAGTACCTACCTACTAAATCTAATAGTAAGTACCTACCTACTAATTTCGAAAAGATATGCTTACGTGCAACTTGTTGTTTCCTGCATGTTTTAGATGACAAATTGAACACTAGCGATAAAAAAATCTATTTGTCAAAAGAAACCGCTCGTCAAAAATAATATAAATGCACACACCCAATAGAATATTATTGTAAATAACACCGAGAAGATATTGTTATTTTCTCTCTATGTTATATTTCTCTGCCTCGTTAAAAAGATACAATACGTGAATATGTGTAAATATACTTAACTTATCAGAAATAGAGCAAAACATACCTAATTACTCGTACATATTCCCAAAATGTGTAAGCCGAGGCGCCGCCATTTTAATCAAATCTTAGTCGCTTTTCCCGCGCACGCCTAATAAATTGCCCACTAGGCAACAGCTTAACGCCTTTACGCCATTCAGCCAGCATAGTTCACATTGTGTGCCTTGCACATTATTGCATTACTTCCATATTGTCGCCGAGTCAACCGATCACCAACTTTGTATGGCCCTAATTCAATTACGTTTGCTTTATGCATTTCAATGTTTGCTCTGTGAATTGCTCGGCACAATACTTGCATGCCAGTGCCTACTGCAATGTTTGGATTATCGTTTCGTAAATAAATTATAGTGTACATATGGCATTAATTAAATTTATATTCTAATCAATGTAAAGCATGGTTATAAAACCTGCTTGTAGGTATAAATCGAATCGGCCTTAATTCCATACAAGTAGTAGTGTATAACTATATCTATTGTCAATCGGTTGAAAATTGATTGAATGGAGATACAAATCTATGAGTACTTGGTAAGGAATGATGAATGATGCAACTGTTTACAATTAGATTTTGTGACTTAGTGAATTAAAATTTTCTCGAAAATGTAACAAAAAATTTATATTAAACGTGTTTTTTTTACATTGAATCGCTCTCCTATGAAATTGCAAAATAGCACAGCAGCAAGATAGCCTTTTCACCATCGATATGTGCTCTATACATTTTACAACCCAATGAAGAGTATGTATCCAACCTGTCACATTACAACAATCACAAACATTTGTAATTTACGCCACAAACTTGTCCGTCCGCGACTGCTACTCGACACACGCGTATGTATTTCCATAATCAGCGTCCTCCATTTGACAGTTAGATATGTCAACGAGACAGAAAGAAAGGTCACGCTAGATACTCCGGAAGACAATTTCTCGAAGCCAAGTTGGCAGTTAACGTCAAATGCATTGTCAGAGGCGTAAATTAGTGCTCTGAACATGGCGGCCCCTTATGACTTAGTTCATAGCTTTTTAGAAGATAGTTGAGAGCTGATGCAAAAATGACGTACATATATGTTTGTGCGATGTAAGCCGTTTTAGGGTATAAATTTATGTCCTCTTTAAAGTATATTATAGTCATCTGTTTTCTTAATCGGTCAAGTACATCGACGTTTAACGTGCAACACAATATCTGAACTACATCGACGTTTAATTTATGTATATTTATTACAATACATACCGTCACTCTAACCTGTATAGGAAATAGGTAATTATGGTTACCCTATCGACCAAATACATCTAGCTAAACCTCTTAGTAACTTTTAACAAATCCATTGCATTACAAACAAACATATATTCACGCCTCTACCTCCCCCACGGGATAAGCAGAAACTATCGATCGCCACCTGAAACGATCCTAGCAAATCTCTCTCGCTTCACTCATACCCATTACCTTTCTCATTCATGCTGTTTTGTTCTTCACACTATACGGAATTAAAGATACTCTCTTAAAATATAATGTACGTGAAAAAATACCATGGTTGGGGAAGACATCGTCAGAAAACTTACCAGTCCTATCAATACATGTAAATAGTGACACGGCTTACCACCTGTCACATTGAGTACTGACTATCTGGTCAATACGTGGGTCTGAGCTAGCCATGGAATTACTAACTTCGCAATTGCAGAGAAGGAAACCTGAACCTCTGAGTACCCCGCAAGGGTAAATTGAACGCGTTTGTCAAAAATGTACGACACATATTACAATAATAAACTGGTAACAATGTACTAAACTCCATCGACCTTCTAAAGCACTACCTACACTCTAGGTACAGACACTCTATTATACAAGGGACAGACCAACCGTGTAACGGTAGCGTGACATTTGCCAAGTCCAGTGGAACATAACAATTATCACGATTTGCCTTCACGTGAACACGTTTGCACAATGGACGTGAATATTACATGCCTAAGTTGATTTATTACTTGCATCCCAAAGTATGGGATTTGGTAGAATGTACTGGATGCGTTACTAATATTTTGTAAGAGATATATTCAAAGGGTTTTATAGATCAAATATACATTAGCCTATTTACGAGTATGTGAGAATATGTAAAAAAATATTTATCGGTTTCATTCCCGGGGGTTGCAGAGTGAAAAAACATTCCATTATGCTACGCATTCATCGTTGTATCATTATTATTATATTTATATTATTACATATAATAATACATTTTTCAAATGCTTAAACTAGCACCTTAAATGAACTTACCAAGAACTAGTTTATTTGATGTAATCGTGATCCAATTATTATAGAAAATTACCAGTGTAGTATTATCAGTAGTATAAATATAGTATAGTATACATAGTATGATTTCAGTATTAATTATCATAGTATATTAATAGCGTATACTCACTGGCGTTGAGCGGATGGGCGGGCGTACGCGGCGCGTAACCCGCGTACGCCCCGTGCCTGTAGGCGGCCAGCGCGCGCGCCTGCCCCGCGCTCCCCCGCCCCCCGCTAGGGCATGCCGCGCGCGGAGCCCCCCCGCCGGACCACCGGCTCTGCAACAACCACACAGCACGGGTTAACATATATATTTATTTATTTCATATTACAATACATCTCACAGTGTGATTACTGACAAGTACGTATGTTAAATAAGTAGTAAGGCAAGCTGGAGAAAGTATTTTTGAATATGTTTAGTTGTTCATGAAAAAAAACACTAGTGAAAAACTAAGAATCTTCAATAACACCTACTCCTTGGCGCACTGTGCATTGCCTTTACAACATCATATGTTACAAATGTATAAATAAATACATTGACAGGGAGATTATTTATGTTAGTACATAGTCGGACTAATATTATTAATTATATATTATATATTAAACCCGCCTGTCCTATGTTAGAAAGGAAAGTAAAAATAATGCTAACTACGGAGTAAACCGTCCTTCCGGCTTGTTGTAGGAGGCGACTAAGGGACTAAGGTTCAGTGGAATCTATTAGGCGATGGGCTAGTGACCTGTAACCAATTTTCCATTATAACATTTATCACCCCAATGTTTGTGCTAAAAAGTGACTTAGGAGACATTATACTGGTTAAAGTATGTCCTCTCAAAACAGATATTGAGACGAATTAATGTTTGTCAATCTAACATTAATAAACTCATCTGGCACCTTTCGTTACATAAACTCATTGAATTGTTGATACATATGTGGTCAGACGAATGATAATTTATGACCTATCTTTGGACGATTATGAAACAGTAAAATGTAAAGGAAAGCATGAGGACATCTATCAAGACTATTACGGTTTCGTTAAATTATACTCAGAGTAGAAAGTATACCAAACAGAACTCCAAAAAAGGTAAAAAAAAATCTACAAAACTACCCAAAAAGTTATGACAGTCAATATGATAAGTAGCCTTAAAAGTAAAGCAAGGGGCTAGTTCAATTGGTGTAAGTGTCCTACGATAAAGTCAAAGTCAAATGTTTTTATTCAACATAAGTACAAGTATAGTACATTCATTGAAAGTCGAAACATTTGCCTGACACTGGTTGTCTCTTATCGTTGAAATTCTACCGTTATATATTATTATTTCATAAGTATATTTCTAAAGAAAATCGCGCTACATCCGTCTCGCTCACACAAAGTGAAAAACAACAAAGCCAAAGTGGATAAGGAACAATAGGCTACGAGGCACATGGTGCTACGAATGAGGCTACGGTCGTAGGCCGCTACGAATTACCACAAGACTAGGCACAGAGTTTAGTGGACGGTCAGCAAAAACTGTTTATGAAAATAAGATATATTTTCTATTTTTTTTTGGCAACTGCGACGTTAATATAAAGAATGTAGTTGCCTTTGTGCTCAGTATATTGTTAGATACGACTAAGAGAATGAGAAATGGTGGATTAAATACTCTTTAAGACATCACAACCCCAAGTTAAGAAATAGATAACCGAAAATATGTCTCGTTTCTGAGTTTATATCAACCCCAATAAGAGTGAAAATCAGGAACTAGAAATGATAGAATCATATTAGCTGCCTTAGCATAACTAGTAAATTAGTTACATAATTAACAAGAAATTTGGTGATTATTTATGAATTTATATGAATGAGGTGCGTGTTAGGAGTGACATTGAATGATGTAATGAAAAATAGTGTGATAAGGGAAGGTTGCGGTTTGAAAGAAGATGTAGTGACTAAGATTAAAAAGAGCATGCTTCGATGGTTTGGACATGTTATGCGAATGAATGATAGCAGATTGACAAAATGTATCTTTTAGTTCCTAAATCTCATGGTATAGGACTGATAAAGCAGCTGGTTACACACCATACAAATCCCAAACCACCACAAATTTGCTCAGTGTGTATATTTAGGTGTTTCAAAAACCAACGTAGACAATGTATGATCTTTTTCCGCTGACGCTACGTTGCTACGAGTGTGAGAAAAACAGAATTGCACCCGTAGTATACTGGCCGGACGTGCCTCGACCCAATGTTGGCTGACACAATAAAACACACACATATATATTACATACATATATTATACGTACCTACATACATATACTTATATCAAAAAAACAAACACGTTCACGACCAGTAACCCTTGCGAGGTAGTCAGAGGTTCAGGTGTCCATCTGTGCAATTGCGAAGATAGTACTCGTAAGGTAAGAAGGTGTATACTTATATCCTTGTATGTATGTACCTGAGGGGTAGTCAACCGTTTTCTCTTCGAGATATTTAGAGGTTTGCTTCAAAATTTCTGTCATTTCTGACTAAAATTAAGTAGGTTAAGTAATTAATTAATCTACTAAATCATCCCCATATAAGTAAAAAATCTCGAACGTTCAAAACTGGTTCTGTTTATGGGGAGGTTAAAACTAATCCTAATTTGAATATACAAATTTAAAATTTCTCGAATATGAATTTGTTCATACGTTCAAGATTAAACATTCACGCCATTTAGTCCTTTTCAGAGTGGACAGAACCCTGCACACATGAAACTTCTTGGTCACTTGATATCAGGAATATTGGGGTTGTAATAGGTGATAGATTGCTAGCCCATCGCTCAATAGATTCGATTTACACAACACATCATACATTAAGTGAATCCATCTTTAATTTTACTCTTCACCAAATATTCAACACCAAATGTGACGGGTGAGTTCCGTATTGTTTTGCAAAGTACTATTAAATTGAAAACAATAATAAACTCTTAGTTACCTCTTGCAATCAAAAACTACCCAATTCAATACCTCATACAAAAAACACTCTCCTACTTTTCCAAACAAAATTAGCCCAACATAAACAACAGTCACAGTGTAGTAACATTTGCACAGCACGTACAAGCAACAAAATATATTAGCATGTAAAATGCACCGCGTGCCCACTGCCTACACTTTCCTACACTGTGCCACTTGCCAAACAATAGCGAAAGAAGTTTGTTCGTTCAAGTTATGGTCGGGGCATGACAACCTGCTTGGTGGTGGACTTCTTGGTAGCGGCCTCCTTGGTGCATTGTGAATAATTAATACGATTTTTAATGTTGTTTATGGTTAAGACATACGGGTGAGATATAGGATTTGGAATATAAGTAGGTTCGAAGTTGCCATAGAATTACTACCTCCGCGATTGCGGAGATGGAAACTTGAACTATTGACTACCCCGCAAGGTAGCGAACACGTTTGTCTCTTTTATTTTGAATTTAAGGTACTAGATTCGATTTTACACTGGAGTATGAGTTATTTAAAAGATTGTTGTGTTTAAATTCTAGTCTATGGTGTAAATATAATGTTAAAGCCTTTTGTCCTGGCATTACGTAAGGTGTAATTATTATTGTAAATATTGTTCTGTACTAATCAGGGACGTAAAAGGAATACTAACTAGCTGCCGTTCTTCCAGGCATGTCATTGGAGGTGACTAAGGGACTAGGGGTAAAAAGAATCTATTGGGTGATAGCTAGCAACCTGTCACTAATGTTCCATATAATAGACAACCCCAGTATTTATGGTAATAAGTGACCTAGAAGATATATTTCCGAGGTTTAATCCACCCTGAAAGAGATTTAAGGACGTGAATGTAAATGTATGCATATTTATTCACTGCATCAAGATATCCATTTTGTTGGATTATATGTAATGGTATATTTATGTGGGTTCGAGGTGTCCATAGAATTACTACCTTCGCAATTGCGGAGATGGAAACCTGAACCTCTGACTACCCCGCAAGGGTTAGTGGTCGTGAATGCGTTTGTTTTGATGTGTTTATATTTCTATGCTGTGAATAAACTATTTTCTTTCTTTCTTAATTAATTAATGTTTCAAGCTTTACATTTAAAAATCCCAAATTTGCATCCGAAACTAGGCAAGCCTTATCAAATGATAAACATGAGGAAGATCGTAATCAAAGTACAGATTGGCATATAACTAGCACGATCTGATAAGGATTTTTAATTGGGTAGAGTCACAGATACCAAAGATAAGTAAAGAAATATATACATATCCTTCACGGTTTTAACATTTTCAAGGTATTCAGATACTTAAATAGTATCTACAAAGGTTGTATACAAGTTTCACCCGATAGTCAGCTGCCCAACGTGAAAGGTAGTGAGTCTGTCACCATACAATTTTACTTGATAGTTAGATACCTAACGTAGTAACGTAGGTAGTGAGTCCATCACTGTCTACAAATACTATTTAACTTATCAATACGATCGGTTTGTGCACTATATTTTCCCTAATCGAAACCAAGAGGCTAAATTAAGAGGGTCACCCATCTAGGCTCTATACCCACCTGTTGTTGCTTAACTTAATAAACCGTGCAAGCAAGATGTGTCTTCAACTGTTATATCATTTACAAATTTGTATGTCCTACATTTTGTACCTATATTTATCTATCTAAACCCAATAAATTAGGGCAGAGACATAATAGATAAATTATATAAGATTACTATTTAGAACTATGCTGATTTGGGACTGGTAGACTGTAACCAGCTTATTTTGATATATCGTAAGTTACCTGCGAAATAATCAGATATATGGTACATAATATACTAAGAATCTACGTTGAAGAAACCTCTCTATTGATCGGTGAACAAAACACTCCTAAAATGATTTCATGATAAAAGGGTATTATAAGGTCATATACCATTTATTCTGTATTCTACAATATCGTAAATAAATACGCGAAATTCTGACTTCATCAAGGGTCATTGATTGTCATAAGTTTATATGTAAATAGGTTTAACTTATATGCATATATGTCGTAACAGGTAACATATAAATATACTCGTAGTATCATATACCAGTTTAAACATGGTAAAATATATGGATTATAAACAGTTGAAATAACATATCCCAAACATTAATACCACATGTGACGTTCTATTAAATAACTAATTTTCTGTTTCCCTATTGGTTAAAAGGGCTTGTACGTACATACGTTGAGAAGAAGGTAACTATTTGCCATACAGACAAATAGGTTTATTTTCCTCAAGGTTTTTCCTTATCAACACCACAAACAATTCAAACCCTGAGACATTCCCTTCCTTTTTATATCAGCTGTTGATTTTGGAAATGTATAGAATGAAGTATCTTTTATGAGAGTCTGGGAAGTACATAGAATACTAACTAGCTAACATTCTTCCTGGTATATTGTAGGAGGCTAATAAAGAACTAGTTCAATAGATAGATTCAGCGATGGGCTAGGAATTTGTCTTAAATATATTCCATATAGATTTTCTCACAATATTTTAAAGAAATGTGGCTTGGAAAACCAGTTGACCAGAATATTGATGAAGTTTTGACTACCTCAAAAGGGATATAAAGAAGTGAATATTCCTTTGGCGCGTGAGCTTTATATTGATACTTTATTGATAATAATGAAATGCAAAAATACTGAAATGCATACCAATCATTTTTGTGTGCTTTCCAGTGTGGTTGTTGATTATATATATATATTAAGTATATATTTCTTAAATATAAATATATATATTCTTAACACAAGTCTTAAATGAACTTACCAAGGGGCGAGTTCAATTGGTGTAATAGTGTTGCAATTACTTTATTATTATTCATACAGCCAGTCGTATAGTATTAGATAGGTTAGGGTTCGGACTGCATTATAATAGATGAACAATTCAGTGGTTTCAGTGAGAATTTGACAAACTAATGAGTCTTTTCTAATTGCAGAGCTTATTTCCATACTTATGCTCATAAACCATGCAAGGAAAAAAAGAAAATAAAGTTCTGAACAACGTTTCGTCGTGTAGGCTTATCACATTTAGCTTATTTTATAAAAGTAAGAACAAAAAATTTTTACATTTTTGTGGTAGGCTTAAATACGAAGATCACTGCAAAATTCCGAGAAAACCCTTTAAACCAGATAGTCACATTTCATTCTAGTTCCATGTTAACACATATCACAATCTATAGGTACATACCTGTATATGTAACACCGTCGTTGTTGTTATCTACGTAATAACCAAATGAAAATCACTAGAATGTCAATGAAAGTCCGTTTTGAAACCCAGTGACAATCAAAGTAAGAATGTTTGTGAAAAATCAATAAAATCCAATTCAATCCACACACTTTTGTCAGCACAATGGTAACACAAATTAATACGATTGCAATCGAAGGAAAGTTACAAACACGTCACGATTTTGTAATATTGTAATTACAACTACATTGAACGTTACAAACTTGTAAACAGGAATTTATAACTTTAATCTCTTATGTACTAATTAAATCCGTTAATTTAACTAAGTAGTTTGTGAGGAAGAAATTTAAAATATAACAATCGTTTCACTACATGTAATTCATGTAGTTGTGTATATAAAACAGATTTATTTGCATTAAATTTGGTGAGTAAGTGTGTTTGTTTGTTCAAATTTGTAGAAAATAACGTTTTAGATTACTGGTGACGTAGAGACTAGGATTGACCAAGGGTATACATAGAAGAACTAGTAAAATGATGGGTATAAATGTTAAAAAGGCGAAAATTAACATTCTTAGTGAAGAAATGTATATGGAATAACAGAATAGGATATAAAAACATCTATGTACACTTACAAATGAAACATTGTTTGATACAAAGCGTATCTGCCGATGGGCTCTGGCTCAGCTATAATTTAAGTTTAATGTATAATTTAATGAGACAAGCAAACCCAGTGGCAATAGCTAGTGAGGCACATTAGTAATCTTGATGGTTGGTGCTGTTATCGGCCCAGCGTACTGATAACGAATGCTGATTAAATAACTGCCATCACATTGGGTGGATTTTAGGGTTCCAGGATAAAAAACTGAACGCATACATAAATTCCTATCATGCCTATTTTCCTACAGAAAGCGGTAGGGGTCAGGACTCTTTATTTGTCTCGAAATTTTGTATTTTGTCTCGATCCTGACCAACAAACAGCTTCATTGACAGATATACACTTCAAACACACTCGGTGATTATTTCTGACGTTGCTCTTTTTCAGTATGTCGTCTAAATGTCTTATTAAGTTGACCCTTACGTAACCGCCCTTCCACCTAACACATACTCTTAGCTTTCGTTAATATGTAATATCTTTATACCTACATATCTTTATGGGAAGATATAATGCTAAATAATACTTAAAGAGGTAATGATTCTAGCAAAAGTTAACAACAAAAACTATTCGCTAAAGTGTTGCATGATGTCAATTAAACCATGAATAATAATTTCGCACATATGTATATATATAAATTTTATCATTTGTTCTTTCTCATTTCAAGTTTACACTTCTAATTTGTTAGTGTTTCTTAATGATAATTAAATAAATCATTCCACATACAGAACCCAACCTTAACACACCAACTCAACCATTTTTAATTCCAAGCGTATACAAGGAAAACGGGATTAAATTCTATTGACGCAAACAATTCAATGTTTGCGTTCAACAGTTTCCTTCGCCTGAATTTGATAACACCCAAAAACCTTGTGACAGAGGCTAGGATTCACAAATAAATGGGAGATGACTTTGGATTAATTAAATGATAAGGGATTCAAGATCTCGTGATTACGGTTTAAATTCTAATCTGAAGATCATGCTTTAAAAGCATGGTTACTAAACATGTGGAGGTGAAGTACCATTTGGTAAGTTAAATAAAAATGGAAGGTTATATTTGTTGTGGAGGTTTCAATTCCCGTTGGTAAGTTAAAGATTAAAAGAAGGTTAGCTTTGTTGTATTGGAATTGTAGTTATTAGATAGTAAGTTAATTATCAATTAATATAGAATAGCAAAGGGCAAACCATACTAATGAAGTTATAAATATAGTATCGTGAGATGAAAGACAAATATTATTTAAAGTAGGTGTGGTAGGTAATGGAAATTTGTATGATGTTCTATGTATGTATGTTCCGGTTTTGATAACTCAACCGAAACATGTTACAGTGGAAAATTTCCTTTTTATATGTGTGTATATGTGAGGAAAATCATCCTCAATAAACCTAAATTATTGAATAGTTTCCTTTTTTGCTGACTTTTTGGTAAAACGTTGGTATAATGAGACAGATAATAACCTACTTCGCTATTATGGATAAAGACACTCGAACCTCTGGCTAGTACATAAGAGATATAAGTCGTGAAGGCTATATATGTACTTTTATTATATTGTAGTCTTGATACTAGTAATTTGTTGCATAGATCTAGACTGATAAGTAATCTAAATCTGATTCGAAGGAAATGGATGATTCATAAATTTATCTGTACAATGATACTTTATCTATAATATGAAATAGATGAGTACTTTAAAATATATATCAATGAAAGTAGAAGGGCGGTTACGCAAGAGCCCAATAACATATGTCAGTCAGATAGACGCCATATTGAAAAAGGGTGACGTTAGAAGTACCTATAACCGCCGAATACAAATGAGTGTCAATTAAGTGGTTTTTCAGGATCAGGACACATTGGAATCGGCATTCTGCCTGCCCCTCTACAGGGAAACAGATGTGATGTGTATGTATGTAAGAGCAGTTTAAATCTATACTTGGTGCAATAATATAAACAAACACGTCACACCCCTGTCACTTTTAAGGGTATTATAATCCTTACATCCAACCACCTGTCACTTTGAGTACTGACTGGTCAACACGTGCGTTCAAGGTGGCCATATAATATATAAACATAACATACGCTTCATGACTTATAAACACACTCCCTTTTTATTATTGTGGCTGGTCAGAGGCTTGAAAGTCCATCTCAGAAATGTCGAAGGCCTAAGTATGAATTACTACCTTCACAATAGCAGAGATGGACACCTGTTAATAGTCGTGAAAGTGTTTATTGTTTTTAGAATAACTGTGTAGGCCATAATAGATTAAAAAACAAATTATATCCCGTTTCTATTCTACTACACAATCGATTCCATTAACCATTTGTCCCTTAAAATCTCCGTTAGTTGCTAGTCCATTACTTAATTACCATTAACCATCCTTTACTCGCTTTAACGACCTACAATATACCTACATATGGATCTTTAAATCCATTTTGTGGAAGACAGAACCTTGGAAATACGATTTTATCTCCTAGATCACTTTTTAGCATGAACATTGGAGTTGTGATGTCATATGGAACATTAGTGGTAGGTTACTAACCCATTGCCTAATAGATTCAATAGTTCCCAACTCCCTCAATCGTCTCCTAAAACATGCCAAGAAAAAGCAGCTAGTTACAATTCTTTTTACGTCCCACACTAGAATAGCTATAATATAAATCCCAGGTAATTTGTCTCCGGGTGTACCTGGGCAATTTCCACTACTAGTCGAGTGCGACGTGGAACAGATGATGCACGACCGTGGCTGTTTCAATCTGCTCCCTGGAGCTGCCAAAAGAGGACGTGACTAGCGGCCACTAAGAGGGATTGTGTAGGGTGACTGTGGCTTGTGTGGTTTGGGGTACATTTTTATATACTTTATTGATATACATATTATGATTGAGTGGACCGTTACGGGAGAAATGGTGATATGTAGTATATCTTTTTATGGAGGAAAATTAAACATGGCACATCAAAGCTACTTTTCACCAGAGAGTCTCTGACGTAAGAGGTGGTAGTTTATGTTCTGATTCTAAAGACTGTCTATTCCGAATGACAAATAAGTTTCCTTGCAATGTTTTTCCTCACTATAAAAACATTTCCCATGTTTCAACAAATACGAAAATCTCGTATATTGTTTGTGTCTACTTTTACGGACCAATAACACTAAAAATGAGATCGGAAACTAATATTTCAGAAATATCAATTACTCTCTAAATATCTTAACTTTACTTAACAATCGTAACAAACCATCTACTTCCACCTTATCAAAACACCGTTACAAAAAAGCTTAGCTTATCATCAATTCCCATACCTTAGCAAGTACAAAAGGAATAATATATAGCGAGAATGTACTACCAATGCATTTAAGCACATACATTTAGCAAAAACCTCAGAAACCCATTCCGGGGCCACTTTTCCACGTTTAACATAATGTGATTGTGGCAAGCAGAGCGTTTAAGTAAATTAAATAGGTTAACACATTTCTTGCGCCGAAAAAGTACGCCTCGGAATGTTTATTACAGTGGGACCTGTCGCGGTGGGTTGGTTTGCACTGGGACAGTTAATGGGGGAGTGGAATTAATATCCTGAACACTTAGTAAATAAAATGTAAAATAAACGCACATAAAACACTGATTTGTATAATAAAATATAGCGAAACGTGCAGCAGAGATTTGGGTTGGGACTGTATTATTATTTTGGTGTATAATTAAGTATTTTTGATGTAAAATCGTATGTTTTGATATTGGTTTAAATATTAGTCATATAAAATAACACAAGACCAGAGATCCTTGGAGAAAAGCTAGAGGTTCGCGAGTCAATCTCAACAATAGCGGAGAAGATAACTTATTGAACCTACTTATCCCCGGAACACCTAAAAATGCCATTGATACACATTGACAATTCATTGATGCCAGTAATTTTATATGTTACAATGTACAAAAGTAATTGACGTGTATCCTTCTGTTATTTTTCACTAGAAAAGCATCTATTCCTTTATTCAGACACTCATTAGCAACAACAGTGACACTCTTTCATGAATCTAAACCAGAGTTTAAATTCACAACTAAATCAAACTTGACCACCAACTAACCACTGCCTCCTCCACTATACCCTTGTAAAGGCAACTAACCACTACCTCGTCCACTACACCCTTGTAAAGGCAGCACAGTAGCAATTTCGCCTCCAAGGAATCCAGCTCAATGGTGCTGAGCGTGCTCATGAGGAATTCCGGGAAAAAGACATTCCTCACTCAGTGGTAGGTGGTACCTTAACGGATTTATTTATATGCACTTTTGTGTGTAGTCAGAGGTGTAAGGGACTAGGGGTCAATTTATGTTTAGGTAGATGAATTATAACAATATACAATTACATATAACGATGACAATCCCATATTATATATTAGATTAGATTAGATAGATATTTTGATAGATACATAAACCATATTTCCCAATAAGAGAAAAACTAAATATGACCTTATATACTCAGGACCTATTGCTGTCTATAATTTTTCATCACAACTTCGGAAGAACTTAAAGAATATTCAATATTATAAAGTACCTTAGTGTCAAAAGTAATAAATAATACAGTATTCATTGAACAGATGTTCACATTTTACTATATACATGGGCCAGTTGAAATAAAATAGAAAAAAAAACATATACATTTTTATGCCTGTACCTCCCCAACAGGATAGGCAGAGATTATAGATCCCGCCTGGAACAATCTTGACAAATCTCTCTTAATCCACTCTCACCCATTAACCTTATTTAGATATTCTTTTCTAATTTCAAATACATAGTCACCCTACAACCTGAACATTATAGAAAACTACCTATTTTTAACTAGGATAGACAGTACCTCAGAGGTAATTCTACTTGTTTACCTTTATTGAACGATTTATAGAAAGATTGCTAGTCAATCATCCAATATCCTTTTTACCTCATCTTGTTAAGTTAAAGAAAAGCAGCTAGTTTGACAGTTAAACTAGTCCTGGACTAGCTCAGAACTTTCGTAGTACTTAGAGGTTCAGGTTTCCATCTCCACAATTGCGAAGGTAGTAATTCTATGGCCACCTCGAACCCACGTGTCGACCAGATATTCAGTATTCAATGTGACAGGTGGTAAACTATGTCGCCATTTACAAGCACTAACTATTACCTGTTCAGGGAACAGATAGGTTACCTTACGATGTTTTCCCTCACCGTAATATTCAATGCATTTCGTTAATGTATTTTTATAACGAAAATGTACATAGAAATTCATTAAATTTAATTTCCATTGGTACTTGCTCAAGCGAGATTTGAACCCTGTACCCACTGATACAGAGTCAAGCCCCAAACAACTGAGCATTTACAAGCACTGAACCTTATTATTAGATTAATTTATACCTATTCTTTGTCTAAGATTATTATGCAAATAAGTCGCTAATACGCCTGATGGATACTTAATTATAACTTTATTAATTAACTTTAGGACCGTACTAGTTAAGGACGTAAAAAGAATGCTAACTAGCTTCCGTTCTTACTATTGCATGTAAGCAAGGTGACAATGGTTGAATATACTTTTAAGAGATTTGCGAATTATACTCTTGATTAATAACTAACGGGACATATCGCGTAAGTTTTTATATAATAAAGTTAGCCTTATTAACCGGACGTTTCGTTTGCCCGTGACCATGGCTGCTGGAACGTAGCCGAAACGTTGGGTTAATAAAGGTAACTTTATTATATAAAAACATACGCGATAAGTCCCGTTAGTTATTAATCAAGGATTGAATGGAATGTAGTGGACGATGGGCTAGCAACCTGTGACATCGCAACCCCTATAGACATGACGTGACCTAGAAGATAATATCATGTCTCCAAGGTTCTGTCCATCCCGTAAAGGATGAAAATACGTATAAACTATCTACCACTCTGTAACAGAAACGGTCATAATATCATCATTATGTATAATACAATAATTCACTACCATTAATAATCTCTGCCTAACCATATTGAAAACCAAGCATGTCCTATACCCACAAAAGCTTCGTTTACACCAGCCTTAATTTAGGGATGGGCATTTTCCCTGGGGCAGGCAGTGTTGTGGCTCTAAATTAGTGGCGTGCCTAACTCGATACATCGATACAATTTATGCTCTATAACTTGTCTATGGTTAATCTATGGACCCACGTGATTAATGTTGCTAGCTAAAAATGGATTTATTATATATGGTCATACTGGGACGTAAAATAATGGTAACTAGCTGCCGTTCTTTCCGGCATGTCGTAGGAGGTGACTAAGGGACTAGGGTAATAGTATAATAATAATAGTAATTTATTAGGCGATAAGCTAGGACCAGACATTAATTTTCGGAGTACATGCTCAAGCGGGATTTGAACCCTGTACCCTCGATACAGAGTCAAGCCCCAAACAACTGAGCTACGAATACGTAAATAGTCTAGTTACATTCAAATATGTATTTTTAAACCGTCTGACCTACATTAAGGTTTATACCAGCAGGGATTTCCTCACACCACCTGTAGCTACGAGTATACCCGCCTGAATTTTTAATAGGCAACGACATTACACCTCTAACTTACAAGGTTTACGACGCATCTAACAAATGTCTGGCTTACTGTAACACGGGGTTAAAGGTTTTTTGGCATTATTTTACACACCATGCAAAAAGGATCTGTAGGGGCTGTAAATAAGACATGACGATCTATAACCGCTGAGTGTGTATGAGTATCAATGAAGCGAAAGTGGTTTGTCAGGATCGGGACAGATGGGGAACTGCAATCTCTGTCTGCCCCTCTACAGGTAAACGGGTTTGATGTGTACTTATGTAAAAAGGTTGACGTCAAAAGTACCTTTAACCACCGGGTGTGTATGAGGAGGTCTGCCATAGGTACGTTCGTGTAAAAAAAGTGAAAGAGGTTTGGCAGCATCAAGAGAAATGGCGGTTCGGGAACTCTACCTACCCCTCTGTATGGAGATGGGCGTGATGTATGTGTAAAAACATATCTATGTTATATACATATATAAATATAGTTATTTTTAAACACTCGCGATTTATAATCATTTTATTTACTATGTGAGACCGGATCAAATCACGATAAATTAATAAAGATCTGTACACCTTCATTTTGCCCGACGTTATATATATATATATATATATATATATAATATATAAATATTCTACTCGGAGATTTCCATATCTATCTCCGTCATTGCGGAGCTAGTTATTATATGGCCACTTCGAACTTACGTGTTGACCAAATTGTTAGCACCTTAAATGCCAGGTGAATTTTATATCGTCATATAAAAGCACTAACTATTGCCTACTCCAACGAATAGTCAGTTGATTTGAGACTATCCTATATATTAATGCATATATAAATAAACGACCACACTGAAAAGCAGAAGAGAAGCTTCTTAACTTTGACTCCACCGGTAATCGAACCCGGAACCTCACGATTAGCGGCCATGTTAACCGTTCGCGCTACGGAAATCGTCATTATAAAACACTATTACCATAAAAATTCAAACCAATTCAAATCTTAACACCTCTTGTTTCCTAGCTTATTTTTCTTAGCGAAATTCCAGCTTTAGAATAAAAGGTTCCTTCCCAGGTCAAACTAATTGGCAGGATTGGGGAAACAGCTGCAATTATTTAGGCTTATCCAGCTGGATAAATATCTGGTATTCAGCTGGATATTATCAAGTTTAAAATGAGGTGAATAGGTTTCTTTCTCACATATACAAGCAAGAAAAAAGTTACACAGGTTCCTTGCTAGACTGGGACATATAAAGAATGCTAACTAGCTGCCGTTCTTCGCAGAAGGCGACTAAGGGACTAGGGGTCAAAAGTATAACAATATTTATATAGCTAGTAATGTTATTTTTCCCTTTTGTACTAGTAAAAGAAAGCTAAGTATAATTCTTTTCGGCATGTTATAGGAGGCGACTAAGGGTAAATTGAACCTATTGGGCGAAAGGCTAACAACCTGTCACTAATTAACCATAAAAATGTCATCACAATCCTAATATTCATGCTAAAAAACCTGTAAAATATTATCCCGTCACAAAGTTTCTGTCATATTTTTGGAGTGAAGCACGTTAGTGTATATACATACACATCACGCCTGATTCCCTGTAGAGGGGTAGGCAGAGATCACGAATCCCCATTTGTCCCGATCCTGACAGTCCGCGTTCGCTTCACTGACATTCATACATCTTCTCATACACTCTCGGCGGTTATAGGTACACCTAATGTCACCTTTTTCAATATATTTTTTTAATGTATATGTATATATTTATACCAAGTTTATATCTCTACTATTTCTGTCTATCCCAACAACCTACCAAGTCAAGGTATATTCAAGCAAAAAGGTTTGAAAGGAAAAACGCAGGCCTCTTTTCATAATGTTGGCCTAAAACATTACATTACCGTATTTGAAAGAAACTCAAAGGTTTAGGTAATGCGAAGCGAAAACCTCTAAACCGAGCATTCAGTACTAGGTAAACAGTACCTACTTATATAAGTCAACGTAAGATGTATTTTGACCTAATTTAGACAGTATATAAGCTATTGGGTGATGAACTAGCATATAGTCACTAATATTCTATATTCACACTATCAAACCTACAAAAAAAAATCTCAATAACAATAATATTTTTATAATGTGACACTATTACACCAATTGAACTAGCCCCTTGGTAAGTTCATTTAAGACTTGTGTTCGGGGTGGGTGCGGTCTATTTGGTAGAAACTTGATACTCCGAAACCTATTTGGGATAACTGACTTCGCAGAAACTTCTTTAGTCGATCATTTATTAGGCATAAAAAATATTTGACATAAATATTTTTAGGCATAATGTGCTTATGACCGAATTTAGAATGGCATACATTTAAGATAGTAGATTTTTTATTGGCATATTTACCTTTGGCATAGTTAAAATTTTGTATAATATCATTTAGCATAACGTTCATTTAGAGTACAGATTATTTGGCATAATTTGACTAGGCATACTATGAAGATCATAGAATTTCAATTAGAATAATATAGATTGGGTTACTTTCTTCTTTAAAAATGCGTAGGTTAGGTTAGGTTAGAACTGTGACCTCCAGAAACGAACATGCTCTAATGGGCAAGGATATAAAAACCAAATAATTATCATTAAATCAACTTTTATTTATTACAATTACTAAAAAAAAACAATTAAATTAATCAGAAAATAAAATTATACTAATCTTATATTAGCTCCTATTGCTTTAAGGTACCCACATTCTGTGTAACGTAAAAGTGATAACGCCTGATTAGAAAAGTGTTGCAATAATCATAAAAGATGATTCTTGCTGTAAGCATTATGCGAAATGATGGTTCTACTTTTAAATAGTTATGGATAAGAAATATATGCCAAAAGATGAATCTGGTTTTGAACTTTCTGCGATGTGATGATTATACATTGTGATTATTATGGATACCAAAATTATGCGTACAGATAATTCTGACTTACAGAATTATGGGTTTCAATGTATGCTAAATGATTTAATGCCAAACGATATTCTGCGAAAAGAGGTTTATGCTATTAGTTGTTATGCAATATAAAATTATTACTTGAAAAGTTTTACTATAATAGGTGTACCCGTTCAGGGTACTAGTCAACATATATTTAAGAAAAATATACTTATTATAATCAGATAAATACTTATATAGCATATATAATTAACACATAGCTGAAAAGCAGAAGAAAAGCGTAGTTCTTAACTCTGCCTCCACCGGGAATCGAACCCGGGACCTCACGATTAGCGTTCAGGTGCTCAACCAATCGCGCCACGGAGGGCGCCAATAGTTGCTTTAAATTTCGTTCGATCGTTTCAGGTAGCGATCAGTTGTCTCTGCCTATGTCATTAGGTAAGGTTAGGTTAGGACGTAGGAGCGTGAATATATGTATGTGTTTATGTATGTTAAGTTAAAAGTGACTAAGAAGATATTGTATCCCGGGGTTTGTATTCACCTCGAAAGGTTTAAAGCGAAGTGAATATATACATATGTATGTATGTATGCATTAGGCGACATTCTGATCATTATACAACGAAAGCTTATAAGCATTTTTAAATTAATTATTTATGTAACAAGAAACACCTTAATAAATAATATAATTACCATACCAAGATTATTAACCACGTATATTTTTAACTACACTACTCTTACACTACTGACCACAGCTGATTACCTTATCAAATCCCAAATTAACACAAGTCAACATACAAATACATCTGTTCCAACCAATCAGAGCTCGAAGCAAAACAATTGCTATCGACGTAGCGGAATGAAAAATAGCTTTTTCCATTTTCGAAACATGTCTTATACTCTACCAACGGAAAAGATGTTTCAGCACAGTCAATTTTGAGCTTTAACCTTAGCTGTTTAGGTCTCTTTTAGCTTGAGCCTGGTTTTATAGGGATATTTCCTTAGATGAGGTCCGGTGGGTTTTGGTATTTATTGATATTATTATTACTGTATTGAAGGCAGTCGTGCGGCTTTATGCTGGGTTTATCTTTGCCCGAGTATGGCTGTATTGCTATATTAAGTATAGCATATATTAAGAATAATGTTTAATATATAATGTTATATGACGATCTCCGTGGCGCGATCGGTTAGACACCTGAACGCTAATCGTGAGGTGCCGGGTTCGATTCCCGGTGGAGGCAGAGTTAAGAACTACGCTTTTCTACTGCTATCCAGTCTGGTCGTTGATTATATATGATATTTTGTATTTTTCTATATACAATATGCATATACTTACTACCCTTAACACAAGTCTTAAATGTACTTAACAAGGGGCTAGTTCAATTGGTGTAATAATGTCCGAATATTATTATTATTATATAGTTATTATAGTTTGGGACGTGTAAAATGCTAAATAGCTGCCGTTCTTTCCAACTTATAAGAAACTAAGGGTAAATGGAATCTATTAGGCCATAGCAACCTGTTAACAATAGTCCGTATCGCTCAATAAATTTAAAACAAAAACAAACGCGTTCACAACCATTAACCCTTGCGGGGTAGTCAGAGGTTCAGGTGTCCATCTCCGCAATTGAGAAGTCAGTAATTCTATGGACACCTCGAACCCACGTGTTGACCAAGTCAGTACTCAATGTGACAGGTGGCAAGCCATGTCGCCATTTACATTACTACTACTAAATATACCAAAGTACAAATGACCTGATTCCCTCAAGCATCAGGATAAAGTATGACATGAACTTTGTAATTTACAAACACTAACTTAGGACATTAGCCGCATGCCTAGGGCTAATGTAAAACTCTAACTTTGGGTCGTTTTGTATTTTTGCCCCATTCTGTGTCCCAATTAAGTTTTCAGAGATATTTTGCTATTGTACTGTTTTAACGTACTTACGTGAATTCTGAATATTAACGTTCCCTTTCTTACATACATATTTAAAATTTTTGATGTCTACCTGTGTCTAGTGGGGACTGAGGCGTGAGGTTTTTATATAATCACTTAGTTAACATCGTGAGGAAACCTGCCTATCCCTTAGGATCGGTAATAGTCAGTGCCTATATACGACGATACGGTTCACTACCTATCACGTTGGGTGCTGTCTATCTAGTGATACGCGGGCTTCAAATGACCCATACCTAACATGCCTTCGAAATTTCGGAGATGGGCATTCAAGCCTCTGACTACCCCGCCATAATAGAAAAGGGAGTGTGTATACACAAGTCGTGAAGCGTATGTATGTTTGTTATATATAAGTTACATAAAATTTTTATTCATGTTATATCTATCTTCTACCTTCATAAAAGCGATGGTGACTCAAGCCTCTGACTACCCTTCAAGGGTTAAGCCTATACAATCATTTGTAGTTATGCTACCACAACCTCTATATAGAAAGATATTTGGCCTCTACAATCAGTAGTAGTATGATTGTAGTTATGCTACCACAACTTCTATATAGAAAGATTAATATCTCCCAGTCTCTATACATCCTAAACGGGAAACCAAGTCGTAAAAATACGGACGTACCGCCTTTTATGAGTGATAATGAAGCGAAAGTGGTTTGTCAGGATCGGGACATAAAGGGATCCGTGATCCCTACCTACTCCTCTATAGGGAAACAGGCGTGATGTGTATAGATAGATACATCATTTTACCCGATCCTGACAAACCACTTTCGCTTCATCCATAAACCTACACATACACACTCGGCGGCTATACATATGCTGCTAAATTAAATAAAACTCGAGCGTTCAAATAAAAATCTAATTGATTGGATTAGCGCCCGTCGTACCGGCACGAGTGAATCTGAAAAGCATATAATCTAATCAAAAGCATTCGATTCGACTCCTGTGCTAGTCTGGGACGTAAAAAGAATGCTAACTAGCTGCCGTTCATCGTGTCTTAAGCTGCGACTAAGGGACTAGGAGTACATGGAATGTATTTGTCAATGGGCTATTAATTTGTGACCAATGTTGTATATATGATATTACAACCTCAATATTCATGCTTAAAAGTGATCTAGATGATTTCATTTCAGCAAGGTTCTGTCCATCTAGAAAGGGATTAAAGGACGTGAATGTATGTATATATGTATGTATAGTTTTCTTAAAATAAGCAAACAAAGAATATTAAAAATTTGCAAATCTTATAAGTCAATTATTTTAACTATTAATTGTTTTCTGTTTGTTCTTAAAGGAAATGATCTAATTAAGAATAGTATGAAAATATGTATATATCTTAAATTTCTTGCAACATAATCTAAATGTGCTTAGCTAGACGCTAGTTCAATTGGTGTAACAATGTCCAAATATTATTATTATTAAATATAAGTGTGATTGTGTAAAATTTCAGCCCGTTTCAAGAATTCTCAAATAATCTAGACACCTAAAGTAATTTTTGTCTATCTCAAACAAAACGTTGTATGAAAATTAATTAGCACGAACTTAGTTTAATTAGTATTCTTAATAAAGGTGAGAATTTTACTTTGACTTGAAGTGAAATGATGAAATTATTTAAGCGAATTCGTAGCAACATATTTCGTTGAGAGCTACGAATTCGCAACTGCCTTTTTCGTAGAATACTACGAATGTTTCATTTGAAAAGTTCTACTTTTGATCTTGCTTTTACGTTATTTTAAATTTCATTTCAAACATGTGAGTATATATTTTTAAACCTTTTGGGGTGAACAGAATTAGATAGATATTATATGTTGTTGGTTACTTTCTGCGAGATGATATAATATGTTATATTATTAGGTTTAATTTATTATAGCCAGTCAACGCCTAATTAACCATTAAATAAAGTTCTAAGGATGGTAGAGATAATCCATTAAACTTACACGGTCGTATCGACCTTAGAACTAACCTAAAGATTTCTTTATAATCATATTCTTAACGATAATTACTTCTGAGAGGTATGTAGGCAGAGATCACGGATCCCAATTTGTCTCGATCCCGACAAACCACTGTCATTCTTCTAAACTCTCACAAACAACTTTCGCTCTAAAGACATACATATAACTCCCTATACACACTCTCATATCTCATAAAAAGATTACCCACTAGTCACCAGAAAGTAAATATTTCATGAAAAACAAACAAACGCATTCATGACCATTAACCCTTGCAGGGTGGTCAGAGGTTAAGGTGTCCATCTCCGCAATTGCGAAGATAGTAATGCTATGGTCACCTCAAACCCACGTTTAATGAAACAAGTTGTTTTCCATGTTACTGTAACAATATCGTATGTATAAATACATCGGTCTACATCATTATAAACCAATACAATTATTGCCTATTCCAAACCATAGGCAGGTTTCCTCACGCCGTTTTGCCTTACCATAATAATAGTATTTTCTACTCTCGTTGCGAATATAACGAAAACATTAGTCATATCACGCGACTCGGCTATTTCGGACTTCAAGGCTCTTGAAGTGACCTCTGCCTAAAGATTTGTTTCCAGACGTACTGGTAAAGCTTATGTATGGTAGATAGAGTCTTAAGGTACAGGTTGATCTTGTAATATATATAAAAATGCAGATACAAAAACGACACAAAAACGACAAAACCTTTCACGATCATATTAACCCTTGTTGGGTTGTCAGGTGCAGGTATCCATCTCCCCTATTGCGGAGGTAGTAATTCTATGACCACTGACCAGATAGTCAGTACTCAATGTGACAGTTGGCAAGCCATGTCGCCATTTACAAGCACTATTACAGTTCGGGGCGCAGGTAGGTTTCCTCACGATGTTTTCCCTCACCTTAGTATTTGATGCATGTATTAGTATTTTTATTACGAATGGTAGGTAGAAAACACAGTTCCCTATTTGTCTCTATCCTAACAAACCACTTTCGCGTCATTGACATACATATACTTCTTCATATAGACACTGGACAATTATAGGTACTTCTAACGTCATACTTTAACTTTAGAATTTATACCTGGAAGACAGCATAAAAGTCCCAAAAGTACCTTTCAGATATATTATAGTGTGTCGTTGGTTGCTCAATCGCATATAATTGTTTTAAAGTGATCTCTTATATACCTCTTATATAATACAAACTCTTATATACCTAGCTTAATAATGTTCAACTTTAAGTAAACTTGTTACATATGATTACTAAATATGCTCACAAATAACAACACTTTTCTTTCAGCTTTATTGCCTAAAAAATTTATATCGTAATACCCGTATAACTTAATACCTAACCCGTAGTTAAGGTATATCGTAACTAATAACCACCCTTATCATTTGATATAATCTTTATAGTTCTCTTGTTAGAATTTTATTACTTTCACGTCTGTGTATTTTTTGGTATTCAAAGGCTTGATTGATATTGTTAATAAGTGACATTGAATGATAGAATTAAAAATAGCGTGATAAGGGAAGGTTGCGGTTTGAAAGAAGATGTAGTGACTAAGATTGAAAATAGCATGCTCCGATGGTTTGGACATGTTATGCGGATGAATGATAGCAGATTGACAAAAGGAATATATATGAGTAAAGTGGAAGGGCGGTTACGTAGGGGCCGGCCTAATAAGACATATAACAGTCAGATAGACGCTATATTGAAAATAGATGACGTTAGGTGTACCTATAACCGCCGAGAGTGTATGAGAGGATGTATGAATATCAATGAAGCGAAAGTGGTCTGTCAGGATCGGGACAAATGGGGATCCGTGATCTCTGCCTACCCCTCTACAGGGAATCAGGCGTGATGTGTATGTATGTATGTTAATAAGTTTGAGCTATCGAATACATATCTCTATGAAATGTTAATAATATATAACTTAAAGATTATCTCCCTTTCTGCCCGTCAAACTATAACTGAAACCATTGTACATTAATATATTCACGCCTCTACCTTCCCAACGGAATATGCATCGATCGCCACCTGGAACGATCCTGACAAATCTCTTTCACTCACACCCATTAACCTTCTCATACATGCTCTTCTGTATTCTTTGTGTATAGTATTGTTATATATGTAGTACTAAGAAGATTAAAGATATTCGTAAATGATAAAGGTAATAGAATAAATTAGGTTCCTGAATTTCTCTCCGTTTCTAAAGAAAAAAACGAGGTGTTTTTTTTTAATTTAAATTTAAAGTAAGTTATAATATAAACACATACATACACATACATTCACGACCTCTAATCTGCTTTAGGGTAGAAAAAAACTTGGAAACGATAATATATCAGGTCAGATAATGTAAATATGAGTATTAACAGAAAAATATAATTTTGAAGACGTGAAATGTGAGGGAAAACATCGTGAGGAAACTTGCCTAACCCTCGAGGTTCGTAATAGCCAGTGCCTATATACGGCGATACGGCTCACTACCTATCACATCGGCTGCAGTCTATCTAGTGAAACGTGGGCTTCGAGTGATCCATACCTAACATGGATTCGAAATTTCGAAAATGTTTACTCAAGCCACTGACTACACTGCCACAATCAAAAAGGGAGTTTGTTTACACAAGTCATGAAGCGTATGTATGTAAAGATGTGATGTATAAAGTAATATTATAGGTCGAATCAGTATAGCTATAATGTTTTTCGTTTTTTAGGCTTCAGATATCCTCCATAACCCCAAGATATATGATGACTAAGTTGTCTATGCTCTGCCAACCGAGCCGTTAAAACTGATTACCGTGGATCATTTTAAAATAAACCTAGTGTGAGGACGGGAATCCTTAGGACTGCCTAGGTCATACACTGACTAGTCTGTGCCTAGCTTGGAAATGCAAGTGTTACTAAATAAGGATATGTTAACGTCCTATCCCTTTTGGGGTGGATAGAGGCTTGGAGATATGAAAATAAGTACTTGGTCACTTTTTTTATTTTATTGTTATTTTTAAAAAGGGTTTTTCTTTAGGTTAGGTTTATATATAATTTAGTCTAGATAAATATTCGTTAGTAAAGTTGTTGTGTTGGTTCAATTTATGAAGAAAAGGAATATAGAAGGCATATGGTAAATTTATTTGGATGTCTTGCCCAAAATTGTCCCTTAGAGCCCCTCTGTAAAGGCAATATTCGACGTTCAATAAATAAATACATTCATTTTTCAACACACTCTTTGAAGTAACTTATCATTGATTATAATTTTAATGACATGTTTAACTTATAGTTTACTTTAAATTTATTTCATCACTTAACATTTCATTTTGTTTTTATCGATATATTATTGATTAATGGTGAAAATTAAGTGGTAAATTTCAGTTCATATTAAAATTTTTATATTGATTATGAACATAAGGTAATGTTTTACATGAATTAAGTCATAATAGTCAAAGTGTGAAATCAAAAGTGTATGTTAGTAAAATACTATGAATAAGAAATATATGAGTACTAATTAACTACATTCAACAGTTTACTATAAGATTATTTCCAGAACAATTTCTTTGAGCAATTATAAAATTGAAATAACTTGAACACAGCCGAAATAGTCACGGCCTTGAGTCGTAGACTTGTAGTAATTTTTAGCATGTCATTTGAGGTTAACTAATGTTACGTCCCATCCCTTAATTCTTTTATGTCAAAATAAAGGCTAGTTACTTATTATTCAAATACCAGACTAATTAAAGATTGTGTGTGTATTTGAGCAAGTATTACAATAATACATTTTACATACAAGTACACTTAAATACAAGGAAGTTGAAATTGACAATATTTCCGATCATTTTCATTTTACTTATGGTAAATATAAAATATTTAGAACATTATGTTTTAGTAATAATAAAATATATTATTGTCAATTCACTGATTTATAACCTTAAACCAAAATGCAATAATAAACAGCTGTACTGTACGATAAAAACAGTTTACAACATCAGTAATTTATCGACAAAAACGCTTTGTTATGAATACTATACCTGAAAAAATCGATAATCTCCCAAAACAGCCAATCGTGCCAACACTATTACGAAATTCAAAGGCTAAATTCCTAGGCACCAGCTTTTCCGTACAAAGACAACATAAGACGCCCGCACGCGTTCTCTACTTCCTAATCCAACCACAATATTTACCCAACCACATGGTATGAGTATGGGTATATACCTGTTCAAGTGTTACTGGTAAATGTGAGTAATTATGTGTGTTAGTGAGAGATACGTACCGTAATGGTTGGGTGTTGGTATACGGTACGCGCGTGAGGGCCGTCGCGCGATTGTGTACTGACTGACTGACTATTTCCTACCCTTAACGAAGGCTTTGATAGGGCTGGGAACGGGAAAGACTGGCTGTCTGGTTGTCGATATTACACACGCTTGAACAAGCAAGTGAACTACGAAGATTGAAGTATCATTTAAAAATGATGAGATAGGGCAGTTTGCTATTACTGGATGTACGAGTATATATAACATATCCATAATTCCTGCAGAAAATTCCAACAGTAGTACCAACATTCTCTTCCAAGTTATATCTTTTCCTAATTACTATACTCTTAAATACTTCAATATATGAAAGGTATGTATATTTAGACGTACATCCACTTTCCGGAAATTATAAAACTGAAACGAGATTGTTATGGCTTTGGTATCGATGATTGGTCACAGTTTCCTAACCCAGTACCCAATAAGCTCAATTTACTCATAATTCCGTTATCTATTACATATCGGTAATACATCCAGTTAGTCAGCAATTTATTTATGTCCTTAACTATTATGGGATATATTATTTGTATCCACCAAGTAACATATATGTATGTCTTCTTGCACCACCCACTTTAAAGGAGTTTGAAACAACATGACTGTATCGTAATAAAAATGGAATCAAATGTACGTCTCAATCGTAGAATAGAAACGGATTCTAATTTTTCATACTTTACAGGAGAGGGCATAGTTGTTACGGGTTTTTGAACATATATCTACATGCACGAAATTTTGCGTTTGTTTTTAATTTGAAGTGTTATAAAATACTATCCAAACTAAACTATAATAATAATGTCTACTTTTTGTAAAAAGTCACAAGTCTCAGTTTTCTAATTGTGACGATAATTCAATGACATTCTCCAACCATCGACACACTCATGTCCCATGCCTATCAGATGGTATGAGCGGCTGTCTTGACGCATGCGCCGGTCGATGTCGGCTGACTCTCGGTCACTAGGCCGCCAGACTCAGTGGGACAGCGACGCTCAACGTCCCACCATGGTCCTTAGCCCTACTAGTGGGGACATAGTGGAATAAAGGCTGATTTAGATGGGAGAGTTTCGTATCGTTGACGTTTGGTCAGCGAGAATTCCATTGAGTAAACGGTCGTCTAAACGATAAACAAGTATCGTATATAATGAAGCTTATAATTTATTAAAGATAATTACTAGGCCGACTTTAACTTACTAAGTAAATTAATACAAAACATATGTTATTATTATTTACTTGAGAACTAATATAGGATATAAAACGTTGTGAGTTTTTGTATGCATGGTACTTCATTGCCGAATTACTCTTACAATTAGCTAACTCGATATTGATACTATATTTGACGACCTCCGTGGCGCGACTAGTTAAGCACCTGAACGCTAATCATGAGGTCTCGGGTTCGATTGCCGGTGGAGGCAGAGTTAAGAATTACTCTTTTCTTCTGCTTTCCAGTCTGTTTGTTGTTTTTATATGCTATATATGTATTTATCTATATGTAGTATGCATACGAGTATATTGCTTAAATATACGTTGACTAGTACTCTTAAAAAAGTCTTAAATGTACTTAGCAAGGACTAGTTCAATTGGTGTAATAGTATAACTTACTTTAGGCATAACGGCACGGTATACCTACACGTAAAAACAATGTTACTTATCGACGGTTAATCAGAGACTTGTTTATGCCATATCTAACTAGCCTGGTTATAATGGAAACATGGGAGTAAAAGTAATAATAAGTACATAATCTACAGTCGCTAACGGTGAGGGTAAACATTGTGAGGCAACCTGCTTATCCATCGGAATAAGTAATAGTGCCTGTATACGGCGATACGGTTCACTACTTATCAAGTTGGGTGCTGTCTAGTGAATCGCCGTCTTGGAGTGACCTATACCTAACATACCTTCGAAATCTCAGAGATGGGCACTCAAATCTCTGACTACAAAGAATAAAAAAGGGAGTGTATACACAAGTCGTGAAGCGTATGTTATGTGTAATTTTCGTAGCTGATTTTCCATCCATCGCTCTATTGTATCATTGACAATAATCCCTTAGTCGCCTCCTACAACATGCCGAGAAGAACGGCAGCTAGATACATTTACGTCCCTAACTATTCATTAACACTCATACACCTTCTCGTACAAATTTGGAGGTTATAGATACTTCTTACGTCCCCCTTTTTCAATATATCGTCTATCTGACTGTCATATGTCTTATTGAGCCGGCCACTGCATAACCACCCTTCTACTTCACTCACATATGTGTATGTTATATAATGAACAGACAGTTTGGCGCCAAAGCTTTGAGTCGAAAGCTCTGCGTTTTGTTTCTTCGGAGCAAAGTTTTCACTGGGGACGAAGATTGCTTTGTTTAAGCCGGATATTATAAAGTTTGGCCACTTTCACATATAAACTTTTTTGTTGTTTATGTAGGAGTGTGTGTGTGTTAAATTAAGCTAGTGTGACTAACAAAAGTAAAGACAAACATACATACGTCACAAATATTATTTCTTGCGACCTAGTCAGAATTTCCTATGTACCTAATACCATAATAGACATTGGTGACAGATTGCTAGCCCATCGCCCAATAGATATACCCCTAGTCCCTTAATCGCCTCCTACGACATGCCGGGAGGAACTTTAGCTTTTTCTTTTTACATCCCAGAGTAACACAAAATCAAATAAAATATCAGTTAAAACTATTTATATTACTATCGGATTCAATTACTATCAGAGGATAAAGCTAATAAATATCAGCGGTATTCACAATGTTTATATAGAATGTCACCATGTAATTAATATAATATGTAAGTAATAAAGGTAAAGTTACAAAACCACTTTTACACATCCTAAAACATCTGAAAATTACGAAACCTGCATATTTTTCACTAACCCCTCCTGTACTTTCAATTCGTTGAAAAGAAGGGCATTTAACACCACTTCCCTTGGTCCCATAGCATAGTACCCATCAATACATAGCCCCTTATTCGGCAAATAGACTAATGCATTAATAACTAACGGGACTTATCGCGTAAGTTTTTATATAATAAAGTTACCTTTATTATTGTTAACCCATTTCGGCTACGTTGCAGCAGCCATGGTCACGGGCAGACTCAGTTGATAAGTCCCGTTAGTTATTAATCATGAGTATAAATCGCGAATCTCTTAAACTATAAATAGACTAATGCATTAAAAATACCAAACCGCTGATCTCGCCGAACAAAAGACAATCGCATGATGAAAAGCTCTCAATGTAATGGCCGAACGATCTGTACGGATCGCAACGAAAGGTGAAATTTATAATAATACTTACTTACGTATTGAAAATACATCAATAATTCGGTGTACCTCAGTTGTTTGGGGCTTGACTCTGTAAGAATGGCTAAGCATGTACCAATGGAAATGAAGTTTAATCACTTTATATGTACATTTTCGTAATAAAAATACATAATATGCGAAATGGGCTGAATACTACGGTTAGCGAAAACATCGTAAGGAAAAAAGCCTGTTCCCCGAACAGGTAATAGTTAGTGCTTGTAAATGGTGACATGGCTTACCACCTGTCACATCAAGTCCTAAATATGTGGTCAACGACGTTACGTTAACATTAATCAACGGTCGTGAACGCGTTTGTCTTTTTTTGTTTATTGTATGTACACCTCGATCTTGATATAAACATTTTCACGGCATGATTTTTCACAAAATTCTGACTTGTATTACATAACATAACATATACTTGACTTGACTTGACTTGTGTATACACACTCCCTTTTTTATTATGGCGAGGTAGTCAGAGACTTGAGTGCCCATCTACGAATTTTCGAAAGCATGTTAGGTATGGGTCATTCAAAGCCCGCGTATCACTAGATAGACAGCACCCAACGTGATAGGTAGTGAACCGTATCGCCGTATACAGGCACTGACTATTACCTATCCTGATGGACAGGCAGGTTTCCTCACGATGTTTTCCCTCACCCTTAGCGACTGTAAATTATTAACGCAAATAAAAAACACATATGTTACATGCCAGCGCCGGAATCAGAACCTAGCACCTTTCTCATAATAAGTCAGAAACCACTGGGCTACAGCCCCTAAAAAAATATAGTTAATATCATTTAACTTGGTCTATCCGTACCATGATCTCGTAACAAATGAGAATCTCTGTTCGGGTGTAACGAATTGAGGTTTGCAAGTTGCAACGCAAATACGCTCTTGGCTATCAGGCAGTTTAGCTCATTTCTTAGTCCCGGGGACTGGAAAAAGTAGGTTTTTTTTATTTTTTTTACTGTTTGCCTTGAAATTTATAATAATATTAAGGGCACTCTTACACCTATTATTGTACGTTGATTTAATAATTTTACATACATACATATCACGGCCGTTTCCCTGTAGAGGGGTAAGCAGAGATAACGAATTCAAACTGACCCGATCCTGTCAAACGCTTGATTCGCTTCATTGACACTTCGTCTTTTTTATAATACTTGTGTTGAAGACATTAGATAAGTTAAGTATGTATATGTTACCGGCCAAACCCGATTTTAGGATAAACTAGTTTGTCCTAGGCTAAACTATTTTTTCCTACTAACCTAACCTAGTTAATCCTAGCGCGTGTAGGAAGAACTAGTTTAGCCTAGGCCAAACTAGTTTGTCCTGAAACCGGGTTTAGCCGGCAACATAAATGTATATTAGTAAATATAGTATATCTATATAAAATAAACACAAGACTGGAAATCAGAAAAAACTTTAATCCATAACTAAGTCCCACCGGGAATCAAACTTGGAACCTCACGATTAGCCATATTGTGAACATACATACATTGACATTCACGCCCTTTAATCCGTGAGTGGACAGAACCTCGGAGATATATCTCCTGGGTTACTGTTTAGCATAAATATTAGTAGTGTCTTAAGCTTAACATATTAGGGTTGTGATGTCATATCGTCGTTGCGCCTGGAAAAACCGATAAATAATATTTTAAGAAAAATGATCTTTTTCACTATGAAAGCTTCCTTGCTACGCCCGTCATGCCTGTGAAACCCGTTGTGTTATATCAAAATAATACGAACATATCTTTATCCGCTATGTATCGTTTAAACAAAAATCCGCCTCCTAAAATACGTAACAAACAGTTTTTTGTCTTGTATCAAAAGTCACGATTTTGTCTGTTCTTCCAGGCGCAACAACGAGATGTAACATAAGTGACAGGTTGCTAGCCCATCATCCAATAGATTCCATTAAGCCTTAGCCTCCTACGACATACTGTGAAGAGCGGCAGCTAGTTAGCTTTTTTACATACCACTAATATGGGACAAAAAAGTTTAATATTGAGGTTGTGATGTCATATGTAACATTGGTGATACGTAGATAACCTCTTGTGTGTGTGGAAAGCCTGGAGCAGGCATAAATTTTTACTCCCCTTATTTGTGGTATGCCTGGAGCAGTCACAGTTCTCACTCAAATTAAGACTTTCGTCTATGTTCAATAGGCTCTGTTTTTTAAAGAACCGTACGCGAAGAATAAAACAACATTAGTCAATCGTTATATTTGACACTTCAGAATAAAAAAATATTGTTATGATCATTTGAAATATTGATAATTTTGGTGCCTCAATTCTTGCTTGAGTGCAACTTTATTATTGAATTTATTATAAAAAGTAGATATTTACATAATGAGGTTGGCATTTTATGATTCATTATTATGTTTTATATGTTACTGTCACAATCATTATATACAAAAAGCCTATTTTAGCTGGTCAGATTTGTATTCGAAATTTCGTTCCGTAAGTGCATTACAAAAATTACATTTTGCATTTTATAAAATTACATTTTTCTAACCACATATCTTAATATTTTAAATGTAAAAATATGTAATATTTATCGCTCTTTCTATTGATGGCTCTAACAATCAGTGATCTATTATTATAACGGAGTAAATTTATGCCAATGACGATGATATACATTATATGCCTGGAGCAGGCCCGTCACAGACGCGGAAATCATTTTTTTTTATGTACGAAGGGGGCGATTCTTTCAATGCAGCTTGCATTTCGTTTCGAGTTATTAATATTTTTTGCTGTTTTGCTTAACTTTAATGTAAATGAAAATAGTGGCTAAGTTTATATACATGATAGGCCCGGATTATGAATTTTTATTGTTGGTATTTGGTGATTAGCTTGCACTTTTGCAAATTTTATTTTTGGTCATAGAAGAGCACTCACAAGTGTGACGACGGTGTGATATTATTGTATAAAGATTTTGTTTTCTTAAATTGTTATTCTTTATTTCTGGAGTATTATTTAGTTCAGACTTTTATATTGAGCTAGAATAGCCCCCCGACTACCCGACCGTCATAGCGTTTCTAGCACATATTTGGTACAGTATAACTTTACATTTTTATATTGAAGACACGTTAATTTACATAAACGTCTAATATAGAATTTAATAAATATTTCAATTTAATAATTTAATTTCTCAAATTACGTAAATTATCGCCGTGGTTGTTGTCTTTTGAAATGTCTTGTTTCTACACCTATTTTAGGTCTCTTTTTGAAGACATATATGTATGAATGTGACCTATATATTTAAATTATTTTTGCATGTATGTATTAAGTGTATTCTGAAATATATGTATAACAAAAATTATCTCTAGCTAGCATATTACAAAACAGATAAAAGTTCGAGGTATGAGTACCGAAAAAAGTACGCAACTTCGTGATGGTCAATTTTACCGACACCTGTTTTCAAAGATTATAAATGTTTTTTGTATGAAAGTGCACCGTAAGTTTGATTTGATTGCATGTAATAGTGTCAAATGTGTTAATATAACGTAATTTGAATAAAATTATCTCTTGTTTTTTACTTCTTATAAAAAATATCGGTTTGCCTTTTTTTCTTTGCATTTCACGCATATTTTTAATACTATAAGTACGATAAATTTTTAATACCTAATGAGGAAAAATTAAATAGCTTTTATATGATATAACATTTATAATGATCAGGCCATAGATTATGGTAAAATTTCAATTTATCTGAAATTGGGGAAAATTCAGACCCGCGTCTGTGGAAAGCCTGCTCCAGGCACCACACATGCGGACATCGGACTCGTTATTGGCTCCACACACGAAGGGATAAATAAAACACAATATTTAAATATTTATTTTATTACACCTTTGAACATTGTCGAATACAATTGATACTAATAAGCGATCTACACAGCGCGTATATGCATACATAGAATAGCATTCAACTCTACACTTTATGTGCCTAGTAATAAGGTTGATTTCAATATCAACATTTCATGTAACATTTATTATTGATTAATCAGTATTTTATATAATAAGCAATCTCGATAATTTTGACCGGGTTCTATATAAAGGTAAAAGAATTTAATGTGTACAAGTTTTTTATCTACATGTCGTGATTATTACTACATGTATGTATTCATGTTGTATTTGTACATGTATTTTTATTACATGTCATGAACTGCATGTATTCATTCATGATAAATGTAACAAATGCCATGTAGTTAAAAATTTTACATACATTAAACAATTCCCATAGTGATTTATAACTGAAAAATGTGTATGTATACATGGTTTGAATGACTCTGTTGGACGAGTATGATTTAAGTTTCATCTTTTAGTCGTAAAAACACGATATTCTTAAACCCAGTCAAAAGTAATCAATCTTGAACTTATACATAATTAATACATACATACGCTTCATGACTTGTGTATACACACTCCCTTTTTTATTGTGGCGGGGTAGTCAGAGGCTTGAGTGCCCATCTCCGAAATTTCGAATCTATGTTGGGTATGAGCCACTCAAAGCCCGCGTTTCACTAGATAGGCAGCACCCAACGTGATTGGTGAACCGTATCGACGTATAGGCACTGACTATTACCCGTGGGATAGGCAGGTTTCCTCACGATGTTTTCCCTCACCGTTACATCAATAACTACATACATTAATTTCCTTTACAAACATCAACAGGAATGATTAAACTATGAAATTAGTATACTTAGGACTTACTAGAAATCTAGATTTTAGATATACGACAACTGTTCTATATACTAATATGAATCGCCATTGGTTGAAAAATAAACCCCTCCCCTTTTTAGACGAGTGACGGATTTCTCTTTCTTATTGCATAGTGTTTGAAAGAGAAAGGGATAATAACATCGGCGTTTCATACTTTTAAGGGAGTAAGATTTAAAACATACAAAATTAAAAACTAATCTATCTTCTATTTACGTAAACCATTAAATATGTATTCATATTACTTTGCAAATATTATCGTAGTTTTTTTAACGGATTGATAAATTCGACTATTATCTTTTTTACACTGAAAAAAAACTAAACACTGTTGAAGCAAGACTTATTTAGTTGTTTTTAAATATTTTAACGTTTTATCATAAAACAGGGGCTAAAACAATATTGCTTTTCATTGATCGTGATACGTGAGGACCTTTTGTGAAGATACATGAGATTTTATTGTCTGTTTGATATTTTATAATTACATAAATATTGTAAAAAAGTGTACAATTTATTTATATTTTCTTTAACTCTTTCTTATATGCAAAGAGTTAAGCTGTAAGTTACAATATGATATCACATCTCTGATTTGATATTTATAGCTTGTTTTTAGTCTTTCTTGTTACACTTTACTAAACAAAACTGTTGTCAAACAACATAATACAACATATAAATTGATGACAGTTTAAAATTTACAGACAGTTGTTAATATTAATATCTCATATAATCACGGCCTCAGTAACGTCAAGAAAATAGTAATTATTAATTGAAACGTCGTAGTTTAGTCCTGGTTTTATGATTTCATACTTAATCTTGCTAATTAGTGCTAGCTTTTTGCGTGCTTTAAATGTAAACAAAAGTGAATGTTTTTATATTCCATAGCGTTACAACTCCTCTTACATTAAAGAATTAAACAATATCAATGTTTTAGATTGTCTTTCTACTATAGTAAAGCCATTTTTCGTTGCTATGGATACGGTACAATCCACCAATCATATAGATAAATAAATACACATATCTCATATATCGACAACCTGATTGGAAAGCCAAAGAAAAGAGTAGATCATAACTCTGCCTCCACTGGAAATCGAATTCGGTACCTCTCGATTAGCGTTGAGACGGTTAACCAACCAACAGATGTCAAATATGATTCGTGGATATCAAACGTAACCATAGCAACGCAGCATAGCTTTACGTAACCATAGCAACATAATACAACTTTACTCTGGTGAAAAGGCGTTCTTAATCCTCTCCTTTTAAACATAATGCTACACAGAGTAAGCAAAATTGGCGTCGGTATTAACACAGTATAAACAGTAGTTTCTCATACAAATAAGCTGCTTTCCGTGATCCTGACAAATCTCTTTACTTCACTCACATCCATTAACCTTCTTATACATGTTCTTCTGTTCTTAACATTACTTATGGTTTATACTGTGTTAGTTTTACATAATTATTGCTATTTAATTAAAGGATAAATATCAAACGCTCGGAGTAAGCCGATTTAAATTGGATTCAAGTAAATTACAATAAGAATGGAACTGTATGTCATTTTGTTTCAGTTCAATGGAACATTCAACTGTAACAAAATGGCGTAAAGTTACAATGTTATTGTAAGTCACTTGTAACCTTACTCTAAACGTTATGAATATAAACAATTATAACATATATGTAAAAACTTATGACATATGTGTGAAAAATTGTAACGTATGATCTTTTTTGTTTACTAAAATTGTAATAATTGAGTAAATCTTTATGTTATTCTTTTTAAGAGGAAAAACACATCAAAATGATCATAGGATTAAAGTTTAATGATTAATATAAGAAAAAACAAAATATACAAATCAAAATGGACTTAATGTATTTGAAATTATTTGGACAAAAATCGAGACACTATATATTCATTATCTACCATAACATATGTTTTTAAACAGGATATAAGATTTTCATACATACATACTTAAGGTGTTTATCTCGACTCATATCCCTTACGGGGTAGCTAGAAGTTGGGTTATCACCATGAGTTGAGCATTGTAATGGTTTTTGGTCATTCAAAATCAGTTTAATCAAAGTAAATGTATGTATTTAAAAAGAATGGTGAAAATACCTATTTAAGTGTACCTACACTAATTTTGCAAAGTTCTCTAATAGTATGAGTAATGGTTAATCAAATAAAAAAAATAAAATTTCAAATTAGTTTACGATTAATAAAACTAACATTTATATGTATATTATACATAAATAATAAATATATGTGATTTTAAATCGGGAGAAATATATTAATAAAATTAATTGTTATATATTAATAATCTATTATGAAAACATAATATTTTATTGAATTTAAATTCTCAATACATACACGTCTCAAGTTTTTCACATTATTTCAAATAACGAGATTCATTTACATATATTAGATCAATGATAATAAATATTAATCAAATTATATAGAAAATCTAAGAACTTAATACTAATTATATATTAAATGAAAAAATTGGTACAAATTAAAACTTTCTTTTAAATGATTTAAGATATCCGATGGTGTTTCTGGACCTGAAAGTAAAATTACGAAATAAAATTAATAATACACATCATGCCTATTTTACGCTCCGAAGGAACCGCGACCACATTCCGAGGCAAGCCCTAGACTGGAATCCCGAAGGAAAGCGGAAGCGTGGCCGCCCTTAGCAATCCTGGCGGTAGTCGATCATCGCAGAAGCGGCGGCCATTGGAAAGACGTGGAGTGAAGTCAAGCGCGAAGCCCAAGACCGATTGAGATGGTGCAGCACTGTGGATGCCCTCTGCCCTATCTAGAGGATCTTAATAATAAATACTAATAATTCTCGCCTATTTCCAAGAAGAGGGGTAGGCACAGATCGGATCCATATCTGTCCTGATCCTGATAAATCGCTTTTGCTTCTTTGACGCTATAAACCTCCTGATACACTCTAGGAGTTATAAGTTTAGTGCTATGGTAAAATATAGTCAAAGAAGCGATTTATCAGGATCAGGACAGATATGGATACGAGCACTGATCTTTGCCTACCTATGTTACTAGCCACTGTATACACCACTGGTATACACCAAAACAGATTAAATTTACCGGTTTCTTAGTTGCCTGCTAGGACATGCCAGATATAATGGCAGCTTGGTATCATTATTAATCAAATCCTAGTTCTGGAAATCATAAGGTACATATTTTGCCACCTTCAAAATAATTAAAGGACACGAAAATATATATCTCTTCAAGTAAATGAAACCCTCACCGCGTTGCGCGAGAGCCGCGGCGCCATCTGTGGGCGGCGTGCGTCGACTAGCAGCGCGTCTCGTAGAGGCCCGAGCGGCCGATGTAGCGCACCCATTTGATCACGTCGTGGTCCGAGTAGTTGAGCTTCGGCTCGAACACCTTCAGGTAGCGGACCTGCAACCAACGTGTGTCTTATTAAAGTCCTATATAATTGAGAGACAAAAACAAAACATTGAAGGAATAAAGCTATTACAAAAAAAAATTATTTACAAAAAATAATAATTTCGAAGGCATGTTAGGTATGGGTCATTCAAAGCCCGCGTATCACTAGATAGACAGCACCCAACGTGATAGGTAGTGAACCGTATCGCCGTATATAGGCACTGACTATTACCTATCCTGAGGGATAGGCAGGTTTCCTCACGATGTTTTTTCCCTCACCGTTAGCAACTGTAAATTATGTACGTAAATGAAAAAAACATACCTAACATGCCTTCGAAATTTCGGAGATGGGCATTCAAGCCTATGACTACCCCGCCATAATAAAAAAGGGAGTGTGTATACACAAGTCGTGAAGCGTATGTTTATGTTTAAAAAAAAACTTGAAATGGAAAAATATCTCCTTTAGCTCCTCGCTGTCGGTTAAAGGCACGGTCCGCAACAAACTGGCAACATTACCTCTCTGAATAGCCAAACTAATGCGTTGGCCGAGGTAAGTGCCAGCCTTTGGATCACCACAGGCCTCGGAGAGGCGAACAGACACCTCCTTTATAAAACGTCGTGCCTCGCCTCCCCATGTGCCAAGAGTATATAATTATTATTGAAGCGACTGTAGCTCAGTGGGTATGACCTCTGACTCTTTATGAGTAAGATCATAGGGTCGAATCCCGGCTCTGGAATACATTGTAAATTTCAATTATCTGTTTTTCATTTACGTACATAATTTACAGTCGTTAACGATGAGGGAAAACATCTTGAGGAAACTTGCCTATCACTACGGCGATACGGTTCACTACCTATCACGTAGAGGGCTGCCTATCTAGTGAAACACTTTGAGTGACTCATAGCCAACACGCCTTCGACATTTCGGAGATGGGCTCTCAAGCCGTACCCCACCACTGTAAGATGGTATGGTAGTAGTATGTATACACAAGGCGTGAAGCGTATTTATTTTATATACCTAAGACCTACATATATGTGTATGTTAGTCTACATACATACACGGGTAGAATTAAAAGAACTTCAGAAGACTTTCAGGCTGAGATAACGTCTTATTATTTATCTTTAACTCTGAATATTGCACATAACTGTAATCTTACCACCTTATCCTCTATATCTAAGTGAAACATAAGCTTTGATTGGAATAAAGATTTCCGTACAGATGTCGCTAGCTGTACTCCAGCCATACTAGAGTACCCGCCACATAAGGTGGCAGTTGGAGGCGTCGCCACAGTCGCGTAATCCAGTGTTGCCAGTAAACACGCCAAAACTAGCACTCACTGTGCCATACGGCTCGATACATTATATTGAGGTTTCACTTGTAACGATCTTTGGTTGCAGAGCTATAAACTCAAATAAAACAAATTAATATACCAAAGTCAAAAGTCAAAATATTTTTATTCAAAATAGGCCCTATCATAAGCTCTCTTTGAAAGTTATTTTATGATCTAAGTACAAATTAAAAAAACTATATATTGACAAAAGGAATATATATGAGTGAAGTGGAAGGGCGGTTACGTAGGGGCCGGCCTAATAAGACATATATGTAACAGTCAGATAGACGCTATATTGAAAAAAGGTGACGTTAGGAGTACCTATAACCGCCGAGAGTGTATTAGAGAATGTATGAATGTCAATGAAGCGAAAGTGGTCTGTCAGGATCGGGACAAATGGGGATCCGTGATCTCTGCCTACCCCTCTACAGGGAATCAGGCGTGATGTGTATGTATGTATGTAAAAAAACTATTTCAAACATGGCACTGAGCATATTGTCTTTACATATTTTTACCGAGGTTAGTTCACCAACCATTTCGGCTGCTCAAGATGCCACGTCATGAAGACCACGACCGCTCTGATAAGAGCGTAACGATTGAGAAGAAGAAGTTCAGCGGAGACCCTTGGAGAAGAACTAACAAGAAACTCCAGAAATCAATTTATTATAATCACCCTTAACAAACATAAAAATTACAAAGAGTGGGCAAAAAACACAACGCTGGTAATACTAAATTTACCTTTCATACAAAATAACACGCAATGGCGGAAACGTCAAATTTAGTTCCAAGTTTGGCTACTGCCACCTTATGTGGCGGGTACTCTAATCCTTCAGGTATTCCATATATTTTTTTAATAACTGTCCAGCGATTGACCCCTATCTCACCTGATGGTAAGTGACGATGAGGTCGATGATGTTACTCGCTGGTCCAGTAATAACCTATTCACTCTAGCCTTGAAGAGACCTAAGTTATATTCTACCAGGAACACAGACGGGGGAAGTGAATTCCAATCCTTAGCAGTCCGCATCAAGAAGGACGAAGCAAAGCGCTTCGTACGGATCAACGGGGTTTCTACTACATATGGATGGAACCCCCGCCTGGGCCCTTACTCCACTAATTAACTTTGACAGCCACTCAACTGCGTCGCTGTAGCAATACTCCTGCGTCTCGGCCGTAAAAGTGGCACTCTGCTAATATTTTGACAGCCACACTTGTGCCTCAATAGCGAGTCAGTGGTGCTTCAGTGGCACTTCAGTGGCCACTCAAGTATGGAAATGTCAATAGTGGAGTAGGAAATATAAGGATATTGAACTGACATTGACTGACGTTTGGTTAGTGGAGTAGCTTTTTTTGTACTGCAAAGGCAGATGTAGTTCGATAGCCCCTCAGTGGCCAAAATTTGTTAGTGGAGTGCCAAAAGTGTCAAATTACGGCCACTAAAGTGCCACAGTATCGATACTGAAGTAATATTGTGGATAAAATGAATTAGTGGAGTAAGGGCCCTGGACGACCGGTGGCGTAAAAGAACATCCCCAGTCTATCGCCTCTACCCAAGTGCATCACACATACACACTCGCCTACCTTGAAGCCGCTGGGTGCGAATGGCACCTCGAAGCCCATAGAGATGGGTGGCCGCGTCCATTTCTTCTTCGTATCCGTCTCCAGGAGCTCGATCTCGGCTGATAGTTGAGTTTCTTTCATGCCTGCCATTCGCTTGATCCTGGAAAATATTGGCAGAAATATAGTATATATAATCATGTGACAGCTGTTTACATACATACACATCACACCTGAGGGGTAGACAGAATTCACGGATCCCCATTTGTCCTGATCCTAACCGCTTTCGCTTCATTGACACTCGTACACCTCCTCATACACACTCGGCAGTTATAGGTACTTCCAACCTCAACCTTTTTCAATATAGCGTCTATTTGACTGTCATATGTATCGTTAATTCGACGTAGCTCAGTTGTTTGGGGCTTGGCTCTGTATCAATGGGTATAGGGTTCAAATGCCGCTTGAGCATGTATCAATGGAAATGAAGTTTAATAAACTTCTATGTAAATTTACGTTATAAAAATACATTTACGAAATGCGTCGAATACTACGATGAGGGAAAACATCGTGAGGAAACCTACCTGTTCCCCGAACCAGTCCTGTCACATTGAGTACTGACTATCTGATCAGCACGTGGGTTTGAGGTAGCCATAAAATTACTACTTTCGGAAATGGATACCTGAACAGAAGTTCAGATTTTCTACCACCTAAAATAGTAGTCAGAAGACTACCGCAAGGGTAAATGGTCGTGAACTCGTATATATGTATCGATGAATCTATGTTTTATACTCACTTCCAAACAATAGCGTTCTCCGAAGCCTTATACTTCGCCTTGCCCTTGAGACAAATGAGCTGGACGCCACTAGTGTTGAGTGGCGTGGGAATCTTCACCTCGATCTTCTGGCCCAGGAGTGAGGGTTTGAAGTTGCTCTTCAGCACCACTTTTACCTCCATCTTGGTACGACCCACTTCTCGTACTAGGGGGATGACGCGGAACGGCAGCGATATGTCTTTCGTGGTGCGGTAGCTGGGAGATATTGTTATAATATAAAATTAGGTACAAAAGAGAAACAATTATAAAACTGTTAATTAGATTAAGTAAATGTAATAGGTTATATAATAATACCAACGACCCGGTCCGGCTTCGCACTTCTGGCTATTTAATGGATGTTATTATACATATAAACCTTCCTCTTGTATTACTCTATCTATTAAAAAAAACCGAATCGAAATCCGTTGCGTAGTTTCAAAGATTTAAGCATAGAAAGAGAAATAGGGACAGAGAAAGCGACTTTGTTTTATACTATGTAGTGATTCTATATAGAACTTTACTTCTATCAATAATACATATACAATGACGTTATTAAATCTCTTTTGAGGCGAGCAGAACTTAGGAGTCACGTTGTCACTTTTTAACGTCATTATTGAGGTTGTAATGGCATTTATTCAGAATATTGGTGACATTTGTTGGTTTATTGCTCAATAAAGTAACCCCTATTCCCTTAATCACTTTTTTTTATGTCCCAGCTAGCACGGGACAACTACCTGTGCCCAAGTCAACAAATGTGTTGTCAACTAATATTTTGCATAAAGCATTAGTTGATTTGTACCTCAGGGCTCTATCTACGAGGCAAAACGATAAGTCAAATGTCAGTCAGTCCAATACAAAATGACACCACGATATGTCAGTTAAACGCCAATGCGTATTGGAGACGACTAAGGGACTTTGGCTAATGAAATTAATTGGACGATGGGCTAGCAATCTGTCACCAATGTTAGAAATGTCATTACAACCCCAACATACATGCTAAACGTGACCAAAGAGACATTATATTTCTGTAGTTCTTTCACCCTTCTGGAACAGACGTGACGTGTATGTACGAATCCTTAAATATTTCATTTACTATATGAGACCAGGTCCTATCACGATAAATTTAGAAATATATAGATTTATATTACTCGGCGTTTCGACCCAGTTGCATAGGCCGTGGTCGCGGGAAGACTGGCGTCTCGGCTAATGACTAATGATGAGAGTAGACAGACATAAGCTGAGACGCTAGAGAGAGACATTAGAGAGTCATTAGACAGTGATTAACGATCGATATCTTTATTCAAATTTTATCGTGATACAACCCAGCCATATATAGTAACTAATATGAGTATAAATCGCGAGTGTTCATAATTAACTAATCCTTAAATAGTCAAATAGGCCCTAAATAGTCACCGCATGAGCTCGAACTCTCCGTCGGGCGGTATGAAGGAGATCGAGTGCTCCGTCTCGAACTTGCTGAGCTTCACGCATTGGTGGAATTGGCAATCGTCTATCACCACCACTGGCTTGCCGGAGCGACCTTCGCTGTCCGTGTTACTAGAGATACCGCCTGTAACAAGACAAAAGATACAAATACAGTTTATAGTTTTAAGAGATTCGCGATTTATACTCATGATTAATAACTAGCGGGACTTATCGCGTGTGTTTTTATATAATAAAGTCTGTCAGTCTGCCCGTGACCATGGCTGCTGCAACGTAGCCGAAACGTCGGGTTAATAAAGGTAACTTTATTATATAAAAACACACGCGATAAGTCCCGCTAGTTATTAATCATAAATACAGTTTATTCAATATAAATAAATATTATAAGAAATTAAAAAATATATATAATAAATATTGCAAAATAAAGGTAATCAAATATCTTTATTAATTTATCGTGATATGACCCTTATGGTCTCTTATAGTAAATAAAATGAGAATAAATCGCGAGTGTCTAAAAATAACAGTTTATTCAGTTTCTAAAACTTAATCTATAACTGTAACAAGTATCAGAGCCCCCATTTAAGAAGGGTACTTCCTGTGAGGGAGCTCCGCTCTTCCATTTTCAGCATTCTTTTTACGACCCAGCTAGCACGGGACATAATACTATCTATACAAATATTATAAAGCTGAAGAGAACTACTGGTTCTAATTCAAAAATTATTTTTGTGTTAGATAGACCATTTATTGAGGAAGGCTTTAGGCTATATAACACCACCCTGCTACTAACAGGAGCGAAGAATACAAAATAAAAATCAAATTATAATTACAGTGCCATCTATGTTTCATGTAATGAAAACTTTTGAAAAAATAAAAATGTGACATATTATTTGACATTTCCTTCATAAATAAAGCTACACTCAGACTCACCGTTGCCCTTGCCTTTAGCCTCCATGACGATCTTGTCGTTGATCCCGAACTTGCACTCCGGCATGCCTGACAGGTAGGACTTCATCACGACCTTACCCGCTACGTGGGCGGACAGTACTTGGCCTGCACGGAAAACAGACAATTGTTTAGTTAGCATTTAGGACATAGGACTTACGATTCATATTGAGTACTACCTGGGTCCCAAGTCCACTAATACGTTTAAGCACAATCGTTGTTCAATTCGACGTAGCTGAGTTGTTAGGGGCTTGACTCTGTATCGAGGGTACAGGGTTCAAATCCCACTTGAGCATGTACCAATGGAAATGAAGTTTAATGAATTTCTATGTACATTTTCGGAATAAAAATACATTTACTAAAAGCGTTGAATACTACGGTGAGGGAAAAAGATCGTGAGGAAACCTACCTGTTCACGACCATTAACCCTTACGGGGTAGTCAGAGGTTCAGGTGTCCGCAATTGTCATCTCCGCAATTGCGAAGGTAGTAGTTCTATGGCCATCTCAAACCCATGTTGACCAGATAGTCAGTAGTCAATGTGACAGGTGGTCAGCCATGTCGCCATTTACAAGCACTCACCAGTTCTGAAGTAGATTTCTTCTAAAAATTTTCTTAATTACATAACACTCTCTTCACGACTTGTGTATACACACTCCCTTTTATACTATGGAGGGGTAGTCAGAAGCTAACTTCCTTTATTATTCATAAATTTTCTTCTAGTAGTGCATGTCGCAAATGTATTTTTATTGCAAATGTATACATAGAAAATCAGCAATTTTCATTTGCATTGCTACGAGTACCTCCCTTACTGATACAGAATCGAGCCCCCAAATAATAAGCCACACCAAATTATTAAATAAATAATAATATTCTGAGCAATTAGGATTTAGGCTAGACGGGACGGGGTGACTGATTAAAAGACAGGTGACGCCACATTCGATCGCAATAGTAATATCGAGCGGCGTGGCGACCTCTAGAGCGCCACACACAGAGAGAAACCTAAGTAAACCTAAGTTGCAATTAGTCAAACATAATTACCACAGATGACGCCAGCAAGAATAAAAAAATCATTACACAAATCAATTTCCTAGAACGCGCAATTGAAATATTTAACGGAAACAAGATATATTCAAATTTCCAACTCAGACCATTAGCCTGGACGAACACCTGCCCAGGTACGAAGCTTCCTCTTTTCCTGTAGGATAAAGTGGATCCTACAAGCGGTCACTCTGTCCGTCGGTATAACGATCGGATATTGAGTAAATTTAAGTAATCAGAACTAATAAATAAAAATTTGTAGATGTAGATTAAAATATATATATTTTGAAATCTTACAATATATTTATTCATTTAAAATTGTAGATATTATGCATCAATTATAAACTAAGACTATAACTATGTAGTACAAACTGCAGTTCATAACTATCGAGTACAAAGTATTACATACACAATGTTGAATATAAACTATAGTTACCTTGCGGTGACATGAGCAGGTTGACATACTCCAAAACGTCGAGGAACAGTTCGTTACGCCTGTATTTGATTCCCTCGCGACGCCACCCTATCTGGCCTGTCACCTGAGTTAAAAGAAAGGCATTTAGTCTCTCCAAGTTCGGGTCATATCACGATAAATTAATAAAGATAAAAAAGCTACTATATAGTATGTATAATAGTTAACAAAGTACGAGTGTGTATGAGGTGTATGAGTGTCAATGAAGCGAAAGTGGTCTGTCAGGATCGGGACAAAGGGGGATCCGTGATCTCTGCCTATCCCTCTACAGGGAATCAGGTGTGATGTGTATGTTTATAGTTAATAAACCCCTGTCCTATAAAAAAGACCCCTACCTGTTATATTGGGTGCTGCCTACCTAAAAGTAGGTTTAAAGTGACTATAAATCACTTTATTTATATAGGACACTATTTCACTAATTGAACTAACCCCTTGCTAAGATCATTTAAAACTTGTGTCAAGGGTACTAGTCAACATATATTTACTTTTTATACATAGCTTAATACACATATAGCATATATAATCGTCTAGACTGAAAAGCAGAAGAAAAGCTTCTTAACTCTGCCTTCACCAGGAATCGAAACTAGAACCTCACGATTAGCTTAGGTGCTCAACCAATCTCGCCACGGAGGTCGTCAAAGTAATAATAATAAAACGTTTATTTAAAAAAATGAGCACACAATACAATACATTTGCATACCCCCTAAAAAAGGGCAAAGCCTGTGGCTTAGGGTGGGTAGACTTCCAAATACACTAACTGTAGGTGGTTGACGTGTAAAATTTAGAGCAACTACATTAACTATGTACCTGTGAGGTGATCTGCGCCTGTTCCTCCTTGGAAGCAGATTTGATGCCCTGCTGAGTGATGAAGGTCTTCAGTACTCCAGTGTCTGAATTTTGGGGGTAACCAAAGTCCAGGATCTCTGGAAGTTGTGAAACAAAAAGTTTGTGTGCGTTACATATTTTGTGTTATATAGTTACAGAATATCTTGTTAAAGGCTTTTAATTTTAATCACTATATATTTATGGTAGTAAAAAGTGGAAAAAACACATACATACATATCATACCCGTTTCCCTATAGAGAGGTAGGTAGAAATCAAGGATATAAGTATATAAATATTATACATAAACTTATATGCCAATATTAGTCAAGTTATTAATAAGAGGAGTGGGCCTCGCAATATTTGTGTGGAAACTAGCTTGGCATTACGCGGGGTGAAACGAGGTACGCGTGATGGAGGGGGGATATTACAACCAATCAAAACACGGCATTTTGTGAGATATAACCATAGATATCTTCATTTTTAGACTCCGCACCAATTGAAACACGTCATTTGGACTCCGCAGCGCGTAACGGGGACCGCTTTTTTCGCCGGGTCCTCTTTATATTTGGTTCATGGTCAAACCGCATCACAGGCAAAAACAGTGAGGGTAAAATCGCTGCCTTAAAACTAAACTGAAGAAACTCAAAAAACACTCTTTTGCAAAAAACATTGTTTTATAATATAGTTGATATATTTTTGACATTAAATTGCATATAATTTAAAACAATGATTAAATATAAATAAATTTTTTATCTTTTTATTAACTTTATATGTTTTATGTACTTATAATTTAATCTTTTTGAGATAAAATGTTTTTCGAGTTTCTTCAGTTTAGTTTTAAACCAGCGAAATGTTAATTCAATCATATATATTATAACATATATGTATATACTCACCATCCAACAACTCATAGATGAGCACAAAGTTGTTCTTGATGTTCTCCTCAGATATCTTGCCAAAGTATGACTGCATGACATCTATGATCTTGAGAAGGAACTCAAACACCATCGCTGCGTTCACATTCTGCTTCGTGACGGCCGCTATCCAGATGTTTGCACGCTATAGACACACAAATGGTTAAAGAACAAACTAAACTCATAAGCCTATTGTATTAAGACTATTTAACATGTATGTAGTGTGAAGAATTGAAGAGCATTTAAGAGAAGGTATATATTATGGGTGTAAGAGAAGCAAGAGAGATTTGTCAGGACCATTTAAATAAAATGAAATGAAAATCTTTTTATTCAATATAAGGATCATAAAATCACTTATTGAAAGTTAAAAAAAAACATTTTTTATAAAAAAATAATTAATATACACAAATTTTTTTAATTAAATTAATAAAACTAAAACGAATGGCACTTCATAAAGAAAAATCTCTGCAGAGAAGAACTGCCAAGGTGCCATTCCAGGTGGCAATGAACAGTCTCTAGATTTTGGTTCTTGAAAGGTATTACATTTATCCCTCCATTGAATAATAGTCAGTGTCTGTGTATGCCAATGGACTAACACCATAACCATTACTCACATTCATTTCTGGTCATCAAATTAAATGTAACTGTAGTTAAACAAGCCTTGGACTTCCCCGAAAGAGTTAACTGTACTCACACAAATATGAATCTATAAATCAGTCACTATACTTAAACTACAACACTCCTTTATTAACCTTAAAATATTTGCTTTTTGTTATCTTAATATAGAAGAAATAGGTAACTGTATAATCTATACTAATATTATAAAGCAGAAGAGTTTGTTTGTTTGAACGCGCTAATCTCAGGAACTCCTGGTTCAAATTCGAAAATTATTTTTGTGTTAGATAGACCATTTATTGAAAAAGGCTTTAGGTTATATAACAACACCCTGCTACTAATAGAAGCGAAGAATATAATTTAAAAATCAAATTATAATTACAGTTTCATGTAATGAAAACTTCTGAAAAATTAAAAACTGTGGCAAATTATTTAATATTGCTTGTGTATAATATAAATGTATGTACCGATAAATCAGTCACTAACGCTCCTTTTATTAACCCTAACATGTTCCTGTTTCTTACCTTAATATGAAAGAAAGAGGTGCGAGCGATGTTAGTGACGGGCGATCGCACTTGCTGCCTGGCATGGATGACGTTCACCCGGAATGCGTCCACCGCATTGCGCCCGATGTCGTCACGGTACACCCGGGATATCAACACCTCTCCCTTGTGGTTGTACACAAAGAGACCACCAATCATCTTGACGGCCTGCTGAAATACAGATTATAATAATAATATTTGGGACATTATTACACCAATTCAACTAGTCCCTTGGTAAGTTCATTAAAGAATTGTGTTAAGGGTACTAGTCAACGTATGTTTATGAAATATACATATAGTTATTATATATAGATAAATATATAAATAGCATACACAATCAACAACAATCAGACTGGAAAGGAGAACTTAAGTCTGTCTCCACCGGGAGTCTAACCCGAGACCTCACGATTAGCGTTCAGGTGGTTAAGCATTTACACCACGGAGGTCATAAAAAAAAAGGTTTTATAATGATGATATAGTGTTATGGTATGGTTGATCCATAATGATCTAAGTGACATTTTTAACATACTGATAAAATGGCGAAAAAGCATTTGTACTTGCATTAAAGCTAATATTTTATATTATTTACTAGTAAATTTTTTGGAATAGCCCACTGATTAGTGAGAATGATTCTAATTTAATTTTTTTGAGTCTTTCATGAGTAAATCTGTATTGTGTAAATACCATCACCATATATACATTCACATTCATTAATCCCTTTCAGGCCAAAGATAAGATAATTCCTTCACTTTTAGGAAAACTATAATGGTTGTGGTGATATTGATATGATCCCAATAGATGTCATTGACCCTTAGTCACCTTCTTTAGGGTTATTGCCAGATTTCCAATAACAGCCTATATTAGCACAGAACTGGAAAATACTTAATTTCTAATCAGCAAAACATTTACATTTATACAGACTTCTAATTTGAACCTTATCAATAGGCTAACACATAACATACAATATTGCTATTACATTAAACACCAGTGACGGAGTCACAAAGTTAACAGTATTACAGTTATGTAAATCTTAAATGCTCTACCATGTAGTCAGAGAGTATTTTAGGGGTGCATTAGGTTTTTAGTAACACTGAGTCTTCACTGAAATTGTGTATGAACAAATACAATGACATACACATAACATTGCATCTGTGCTAAGCTTTTGCAGTGTTTCTAATCTGCTCAATACTGCACAATACTTATGAATTTTCAGGGTGTTCATACATAATTGATTGATTAATATTTAAGATATAATATGTGAATATTTGTAAAGGATATCTTGATACAGCGGTGTTAGGATTGTAGGATCCTTTTAGTTGAGTCATATCAGCAAAAACTAATTAAACTTGAATGGAGGGTAGTGAAACACAAAATGCATCTAACAGAATAAATAGACAAAACATTACACTTTGCAATAACCTAAATTAGGCAGTCTATAAAGAGGAAAAGTAATTACAAGTAAAATTTGGGAAAAGATAAATAAAATTGGCTAATTAGAACAGTTATGTGGAATATTCGACCCAAATCCTCATACTTACATCGACAAAGTTACTTAGGATAGAAATAGTAAGCTGTTGAATATTGTATACATACCTTGATGGACTTTTAAGGAACCATAACAATTCAAAGACTTGTTTTCTACAATTATATTAGTCAATACTTGTAATTAATAACATTTTCTTCCCAATTATTCGGCAAAATATCTAATCGTCCGCCCCCTAGTACTTTGTGTGAAACGTCAATACATTTTTTTTGTAAGTTTGACTGACAGATTGATGCTATTAAGTTTATTATTTAATCCGTATAGAGTACCCGCCACATAAGGTGGCAGTTGGAGGCGTCGCCACAGTCGCGTAATCCAGTGTTGCCAGTAAACACGCCAAAACTAGCACTCACTGTGCCATACGGCTCGATACATTATATTGAGGTTTCATTTGTAACGATCTTTGGTTGCAGAGCTATAAACTCAAATAAAACAAATTAATATATCAAAGTCAAAATATGTTTATTAAACTATTTCAAACATGATTAATAATTAACGGGACTTATCCTTCTTATTATATATTACATATATTATGTGTTCCTTCACTCTGTCCGCAATAGACCGTTTAGTGTGTTCGACGTAGGATTTCCCACAGCTGCAATCAATCTTATACACACCCTTATATCTTATATCATGAGTATAAATCGCGAATCTCTTAAAACTATTATTTCAAACATGGCACTGAGCATTGTCTTTACATATTTTTTACCGAGGTTAGATCAGCGGAGACCCTAGCATGGAGAAGAACTAACAAGAAACTTCGGAAATCAATTTATTATAATCACCCTTAACAAACATAAAAATTACAAAGAGTGGGCAAAAAACACAACGCTGGTAATACTAAATTTACCTTTCATACAAAATAACACGCAATGGCGGTAACGTCAAATTTAGTTCCAAGTTTGGCTACTGCCACCTTATGTGGCGGGATCTCTAAAACCGTAACTTTTGAGTTTTTATTTTTATAGTTTGTAAAATCTGTGTTAGTAATAACATGTGACTCGGTAAACCAATGGTCAATTTTTAATACCCCTTATTTAATTTACTTTATCATTTAATTTTCAAGTTCACATATGAGAACTGTTATGTTTTGGTTATGATCTATCTTTCTTTAATCTATCACTATTCCATGTGGAACTGTGTCGTTATAAACAAAAAAAAATGAAAGATAAATGTTGGGTCGATTATGTCATGGCGGGTTAGATGTTTTCGGCTTACTATTTTAAGCAGAATAGTTTTGAAGTAATCCTTAAATGAACCCAACAAGTAATATTATTATCTGCAGTCATCGTACCAATTCATCTGTGATTATTTTATAATTATCTCAAATGCTGAAACAACTGCAAATGGGCCTTCGAGCGTTCATGGTTCTAGCTTCGAAAGTATGGAGTTGTTTATGTTTTATGTTTAAGAAGCAATATCGTGCGGTAATTATGTTTTGACCTTGTGAATATGTAGTTTTCCTCTCGCTGTGATATTGTAGCTAAGTTTTTGCATTACAGTTGGCACAGTATCAATCTGTCAAGTATGAAATCTATCCCTTGTCGCCAGTGTCGAGACACAGATTGAGTGAGTATCTACATTCTTTAATTTGCATCGCATTTACACTAGCCGTGTCTTGAAGTGTTGGTATCACCGTCACAGCTCTAGATACTTATATTCAGGCTCGTGTTAATTCAACTTTCTTTGATAATTAATGAGATTCACAAATGAAGGTCACTACATCTTAGGTACTAGTTATAGAAAGCTTGTTTATGTTCTTATTGGAAGATTTAAGAAACATGTTCAATGAAAATTCTATGTTTATTTACACAAATTAAGTTCTAAAACATCTAATATTACAATATTCAAGCACATAAATCACAAATCAATTCAGTAATGTTATATATTTTTTATAATTAGGAATGAAGTAAACATTACCATAAAAGTTAGGTATATCATTTGAGATTATACCATTTCTGTGTTGTGAAAGTAATATCACACAGAGTGAAATCCTGTGATGAATATTAATCTTTTCTTCTATCATATTAACATAATTGAATATGGATTGAATGTTCTTATCAGGCAAGCCTGATAAGAGCCTGTATTATCTTCTTTAACTGCACAATGACTCTTATTTTTGTCTTGTTTTGAATACTTTAAGACAAATTTTATAAATAAACTTTTACATACTCATGTTATTTACAATAAACTTTGATTATAAGTAATAATCAACATGGGATGATTAATATACATTATTATCATGTCCTTCTGTCCCTTTTGAACATATTCTTGGCTACCTTATATACCATATCATGTCTATTATATCATTTATGTGGGTCAAAAGTTGCTAAAGTAGTCAATCCTAATATTCACCTACTTGATCTTCCTGGCATGTTAAATGCCAGTAAAAAAGGCTGAAGTTATTTC